>JARHVA010006458.1:45000-52500 GCA_037957365.1 Torreya grandis | reverse complement strand
GATCTCCAAGTGACTATATTTTCCTCCTTGAGTGGACCTTATGATGTTTGGATCTGATATTTCTAGGTTAGGTGATTAAAATTTGTTTATGACATCCCTACTCAAGTTGGGTGCTTCATCTAAGGCATAGTTCTAATTTATAGGAATTCATCTCTTCAAAAAGGGGTGTTTCACCACCTATAAATCCTCTTCAACTTTGGATGGCCTCCTCTTGGCCCTTGTCAACCCATGGAAACTATGATGATCATGTTGTGAAACTAGACTAATAGATGGAATCCTTATGCTTATAGAATACCTACCATTAGTAATTTATAATGTCATGAAAGGCCTACAAAGGGAATTTTTTGCCATTCTAGATTTTCCATTGGTAATTTGAATCTCTTTCTAACCTAAGATGGAATTTTGAACCTTGTTGTTGGCACTTTCAGTGTTTAATCAATGAGATGCTACTAAAACCGTATATTGTTTTGTGTTTGTCATCCTTATTGTGAGCATACCTTTAGTGGTTTCATATTCCCTTGGTGGCACCTCCATATTCTTACTCACAATGCTAACTTTACAAAATAAAACATTTTTCACCTTTTTGCTAAATTTTTAAATCATGCATTTTTTTAATTATTTTATAAACAACAGGTTTTACTTTGCCTTAAAAAGGATATTTGTCAATTTAGGAGCATGCATGATCACATAGATGGAGCAGTTTATATTGAGTATTGTTATAAGAGAGGTCATGGGTTCAATTCTATTTCAAATGTATAGCTACAAGGCTATGCATGTAGTTTATCCTTAGGAGCATTTTATTTTCTTTGAAAATTTAATTAATTTGGGTCATTAATGATGGGAGGAAGATATTTTAATAGCTTTTGATTGGTACCATAGATTCAAGTGTCATTTTCTTCAAAAGATCACATTTTTTTTGTTGATGAATTGGACTCATTGTTTTATGAAAGATAATAAATTGTAAAGTGCCAAAATTTGATGGAATGATCAAACACCCATTCTACAGGGCCATTTTTTTAATAAAATTGGCAATTTTTTGCCAAATCCAAGGGCCACAAGAGCTCCAAATTAGGGTTGGTTTCTTGGGATGTATCCTTTGACCCAAACCTATATCATGATAGGGAGTGTGTATGGGGATCTACCTTTCATGCTTTCATTTAAACCCACTAGAGGTTATTTCCCCTATACCCCCACATCATGGCCCCTTGTTGATTGATTCTAATGTACATTATTCAACTAGAGGGTGAGGTCTGATATGATATATTGTTATATCCCTTTAAAACAACATTTTATATGTATTATTAATGTTTTTACATGAATACATTATTGGCATAGCTCGGTGTTCTCTAATTTCACTTACTTATAGTTTTACTTGTGTTGTTTTATCATCAAATATACTGACTGATCACATTTAGATGTATTATAAGCTACATTAGATGTTCATTTTATTAGATGTGCATTAACACTTGTGCACTATTTATTGTTACTTATATGAATGCATTATCAGTTGAGTCTAGCATCCTCACATTGAGCATACATTATACTTGAAAACTTTGGGGGGTCATTGTTGATTGTCTTAGAGGGATTGTTGTGGGACCTACTTTATCTCTTTTGTGCACACTCAAATTTCATGACTTGTGTGCTATTTTGGTTACCATTTTATTTATTTTTGTTGTATTCTTGGATGTATGGTTAGCTAGGTCTAACATCCATTTGTTGAGTGTGAATTATCACTTATGTAGTGTTTTTTTCTCATACACTTCTTTTTTGTATTCTCTTAGTCATGAAAAATACACTTGAGAGATATCATTTGATGAGGAGAGTTGATTCTACACCAGTGGTTCTTCTTGTAAATACTAACTATGCTTCTTGGTATGGATACATATAACACTTGTTCACAATTAAGAATTTTACTCCACTCTTAAATGCATAGGTTCTTACCCATTATGACTTAGGTTAGTACAATAAGTTTGCTAACACTCATGAAAAGGTTCTTCATTCTTTTTTATTACAGGTTTCCATGGATCTTTATTTCCTTATGGAATATACATGCCCCTGCACTATTTGGAGCATCCTACAGTCTATTTTTAGAGATCCTGCTGAGATCTATATCATTCCTCCTCCTCCTCATCTTTCTATTGTTTCTTTATAGACTATTGTATTCCCTCCTATTATTTCTTGTGATGAAAAATTCTAGGTGGAATGTACAATTCCTTCTATTGAGATAAAACTATATGACAAGATTATACCTAACCTCAGTTGTCTTAGTGTATAATCTACTTCTATTTATATTTAGGATATTTCTCTTTTAGATCCTGCATAGTATTTTATTTTTTATGAGTCTATAGTTTCTTGTTTGAGTACACCCATTGAAAGCTTTGATGAATCATAAGTTCTTATGGATATTCATATTGCAGATTTACGTGCTTCATCAAAAATGTCTTATTTAGTTTTGATATTTGTTGAGCCAAGTTATCCTATTAACATTGACATCCTTCCAATGAATGTCCCATGTCCTTCTTATAATAAGTTCACTTCAGTGGCATTACATCTAGTTCTTGTGCACAATCTTGCCAAACCTATGCCACACCTTAATTTTGGATATCTTTAAATATCTTTATATTTATACCTTCCTCTTCCATTATGGAATGGCCAAAATTACAGTACACTCATTTGTTATTTCTTTGGAAAAGGAAAGAAACATTATTTGATGTAGATGGAGATTTTATAGTCTTAGGTAAAAAGATAATGTTATTAACATTGGTCATATTTTGAGTTGTACTTGGAGTGAAAATTGGTTGAAAATCATCTTTAGGGAGGGCTTCTAGCTCTTACTTCCTCTTTTATTTCTTGTTTTAGGGATTTTTTTCTTGCAAGATTTCTCCCTTTTTTCACTTTATGATATTTGCTTTGTACATGGGTACCTCATCAGTTCCTATTTTTTGAACCCATTTCATTTTACCCATGTATGTTGTGCTTATGGGGGTGGGGGGGTGTTAGTGTATGGTTTCTATTTTTAGATTTTCATTCTTGTGGGTTATTTCCTACACATGCCACATGGGTTATTCCAACTCAATTGAAGTTTCCTTACACTTGTGGGATATACTTGCTTAGGTGTACATTGTCATAAGAGTTACATGTTTGACTCATTACTAGCTAGCTAGAGTTACTCTTGACAAACTATTATAGGTATGGAAGTTAGAATTTGTTTTTAGAACATTTATACTACTTTCATGGGGGAGTTACACATTTCACTCCATATTTGTACATATAATATATCATAGAGTGAGTTGAAAAATTTAGATTATTTATCTGTGCTCATATTTATTTTGCAATACTATCTTGTATTTTATATTTTAATAAATTATAATTGTGTGTGTGTGTTTGTGTACGTGTACTTGGCTCACATTGATCAAACAAGTTCATTATATAGTATGCTTAATTTAAGCACATACTTTGATATATTGTACCCATTTTTTGATAAAATTTATTATATTTATCAAAGACATATTGGAGGTTTCAATAACGTACTTCCATATGCCATATCAATTGGCACCTTGCATATCCTACATTAGGTTTGTTTTTTTATAACAAAATTATCTTAATGCAAATTTATGACATAAGTTCAGTTTATGACAAAATTGATATATTTTGATGCGATGAAAAGTATATGGTGTTATGATGTTAATAAATATGTCTTCGATGTAAATATTTTTATTCATTTAAATTTTCATTTTTTAAAAACATTTCAAACACTGTGCTTTTATGATATTTATTTTGTTTTTGAGTTATTTTTAAAATAACATAATTTTTAGATTTATCGTTAGTATTTTATAAAGGTTTTAGTATAGTTGTCTTATCCATTAGAGGTAATGAAAAATTGTATATAAAATTTATTTTTGTACTATTTACAACCACTTATATGGTGATGTGTTTGCATATTTATCAAATATTTATTAAACAATGATGAATTACAACATACATGTTCATCAATAAATGCTTTACTGTCAACATTTGGATAATGGGCATATATAGGTGCATCATGTATCCAATGCTCATTTCCTTTATTTTAGAATTATGTCACAAAGAATTAGTTTAAAACATCACCAAATAGTTTTTTCTTATATCATCATTTTTTTAAATGAATTTATCCAATCATTGAAATAAAATTTACAAATTACTAGAATTTTTATTATTATTGTGTCGATATCATTTTCATATATTTTTTCATAATATTGTCTTGAGTTTATCTTAGCTATATTATCTAATGCATTACATAATGGTTTCTAAAAGTGTTCACCACCTGTTAATGTACTTCAAAAAACACAAGTGGTCCTAATTTATTTATCATTATAAATATCCTTTTATTTGTGTTTTGTAAATACTTAGGTGATATTCAATTTTTTTTTAAGGATTCAAAAACTATTGGATATTTTAGGATTTTACTATGTTTGATATTATTTTAACATAGTTTGACTAATTCTTTTCATTTCAAATGGCCTTTTCATATGCATATCCATGGACAGTTAAAAACCTATTTGGTAATACTTTTTATTGATTTGAAAAAAAAAATCATAATATGCTTTGCAAAGTCATTTCTTTTCATGTAAAAGTTCACATTTTTCAAAATTTTTATATGATTTTTTTTTAATTAATACCAAGTTTGCTATAACCATAACACAATGTTGGAAAGTTCATTCCTACTAAAAATTTATCTTATAAAATGTTTAATGTTATGAAACATTCATATGGTTGAATTTTAATAATTATTTCTTCAAAGTCTTTTATTGAATATTCATTTTCAAATCCATGTATAACTCTTTCCTTTAATCTTTTGAGTTTTAATTTTAATTGGGTTATGGTCAATGTCTTACAGATTGTCAATGTCAAATGTGGTTTAAATTATTACATTTTAAAGTGTATGGTACTAATCATTATCAGTTATAAATCTTTATTTAATGTACAATGGCTTGTTCCATAGTTTGTGTATTGGATTTATCACATATTTGGCTCTAATATTTCCTCCTTCACATTGATTTTAATATTCCAATTGTTTTTCCTAGGTAATGATTTTTTAAAACAATCAAAATTTACAAGGACATTTATCATTTTTCCAAGTCATATTTGATCTCTTTTACATCCAAATTACATTATTTGTGCAAAATCCATCCTCATAGAAATTAATATTTCCTGTAGAGAAGTTATCTTGTAAACTTATTATATTATTTTAATTATTTGTATTTGAAAGTGAATATTGAATATAAGAAGATTTGTAATTTTCAAATGCTCCTTTACATTGGTTTCATATATGTTTTCAAAAAAATTCTCATATTTTCAATTAGTAATAACTAAATAGAAAATGTCAATAATAGTGTTGTCATCATCTATTAGGTCTTTATTAATCTATAAACGCTCACAAACTGGACAAGTATAAGTAGGTGAATATTTAATTTCTTATAATTAAGTTTTTATTATTTTTATACTTTGCCACTTTGTATCTACATTTGATGTTCATTATTTTTATGTTCACATATTTTTTAATTTTTATTAATGCAATGATATACATGATTTTTTGTTCTATATTTCATTGTGTGTTGTTTGACAATGGCATGTGTTATGTTTTTCATTATTGTAGGCACTGGAATTTTTTCAATATATTTTGTTATTATTTTTTTGGTGCATAGTGTGAAATAATTTTATGTTCACTTATTATTTTAAAAAACCTAATAATATTTTAGTTCTATTTGTTTTTTCTACTATTATTTTAATTAGAGATAAGGTTTCTATAATAATAGTTTTTACATTTATTTTAACATATGTTGAATTGGTTTCATTGTATTTATTTTCATTTGGCAAGTGTATTTTTTATTTAATGAATACATAGGGACATGAAGCAAATGACCTGGAATTAATTAGGCACATGTTTATTTTAAGGGCGTGTAGTAAATATGGTATGTTTATTTTTTGAATTAAATTATTTTGTGTATTATTTTTTGCTATAATTAATTTGAATATACCTTACATATTTTTTTTCTTATTTCTGACCACTTTTAAATTTCTACTTCTAAAATGTTTGGAACCCATAGTAAACATAACTCCACACCCTCTATTTTACCCTTTTCATATGGAATTCCAACCATTCTCAATTGCAAAATTGCAAAAAATGCATTGAGTTTTTGTCAATTATACAAATTGCATCAAAATATGAATGGAACATAAAGCTTTGAAAAGATTTCCCACAATTTTTTTTATTATTAATAAAACTATTAAATTAAATTATATTTCACCATTATTATTGGGAAATGGAGTTTCTATAAAAAGTACATACTGTTAATGGCTTATTTGACATACCATCATAGGTAGGGTTGGAATCCACCCAACCTAACCTAAAAGGAGATCGAATATCCCAAAGGTCTGTTATTACTAGTTCTTGGATTCACACCTCATAAAGCTAATAAGAAGGTGTATTTATTTATAAAATAAATACAAACATAAATAAGACCTAGGAAAATCCTATAAATATAGGAAGGACCCAAATAAGGTTAATTATCTAACATAGTGCTCAAGGAAAGTCGTAGAGATGTGAGACTGAGAGGTTAGTCAAGATATATACACTTAAATGGAATTGATTTTATCGAGCTTGCTTTGAATTTAGTTCTTTAAAAAAATCATTATAAACCTTGTCACCAATTTTTAACCAATGTAATCAAGCACTAAGCTATGCACCTCTATCCATACAGCTATACACTACCTTAAGGTGGTGTTTGAGAGAGGATGCAAGTCGTTATGTTTTCATGTTTAAAGGATCAAGCTTGGGAGATATGGATAGCTATCAAAACACATTTAAAATGGCATCTTGTGACTACTTTATGATATGAGAAATATGTTTTCCATGGTGGTAGAGGAAGGAGGTGGTACATAAAATGGCCTAAATCCACCACTCAATGCAAATGGTGGCATATGCAGGTCATAGGGTGAGATTTTAAATCTGTGTAATGAGTTAGATAATTCCATCATGACTCAACATAGTAGCGTTAGGGATAAATTGATTACATGGCACATTGGAATGTCCCAAATTCTAATCTACCTTGTAAGAAATAGGGGAGTGGTTTCATAAAATAATACTAGAATGGATGTTGATAGGTTAGACATCAATGTTGGAAAGGGAAACCATATTTTTATCTAACAAAATAAAATGGTTGAGCCCTTTGAGCATGCATTGATACCCATATTAGTAGTTTTATAATGTATACCAAGATGTGGTGTTAAATGTCCATCTTTATAGGAGTGGGTTCTCCAAACCCCATTTAGTTTTTAAATAATATGAAGCCTCACATTCACTAATGCACCAATGCATGGGGAGGGAACCAACCTTATCTTGGGGGTGTTCAATATTGTTGAAATCTAAACACACTAGTCACGTGAGAGAAGGTAGCTCATCATCCAAAGATCACAAAATCAGAGAGTAATCAAGACCATCATTAGGTGCATAGATGTTGA
>JARHVA010006458.1:0-40000 GCA_037957365.1 Torreya grandis | reverse complement strand
ATGATAAGTGGTTAATAATATTTAGGCTTATGCATGTTTAGATTCTAAAGTCAATTTATATCTTTATGGGGACCATGTATAGGATTTTTAAGAACAAATAGGTCCCTATTTTAAGTTTTGAAATATAGGTGTGTTTTTCACAACACTAAAATTAATGTATAAGTTATTAATACACTAAAAATGACACTAATATATGCTATAAAAAAATTCAGCAACATAGATTCTATGTATATGATTGAAATTAAAATTATATATTTATTTGATTGGCACATTGTATGTATTTATATCTATGAATTAAACATTAAGCTTTAAGAAATTAATACTATTACAAAGCCTTTTCATTATGGCCCTTCAATATAACAACTTAGTACTTAATAATTTATCTATACTATTTTTAAATTAGTCAATAAAATTTAAATATATTAAGAGATTGTTGTTGATAATCAACACTCGCATTTTGGTAGTTAATATTGGTCAGGATGGTAACATGTTGAATTTTTTTTATACATGATAACAAAGTAACCCAATAATTAATATGGGAGCCTGTTTTGTTGGATTCAAAGACATATTTATGGACCATCAAACTTGAACTATTGTCAATGAACATTCAATATGGTTTTTCCCACAAAATTTATATTTATTTAATATTTCAACAAATTTCGTCTACTACTATTTGTAATCCTAATAAACCCTTATTTTTTACTTGATTTAACTACAATTATTTACACTAAGCATTGACAATTTATGTTGGCATTGAAAATAGTATACAAACATGTTTCCATTAAAATATTATTCAATTATATCTGTTCACAATATCAAGTATGGTTCTGGTCATTATATCAGGTACTCTTATTTATGTTTCAATTATTTTTAATTAAAATTTTGAGTAACTAATCACTTGTGTTATTTTAGTTCTAAGACTTGATAACCTTATTTTTCAAACCACGTGATTATGCATTGAAGCACATATTATATTATGGACATATGTATTTTTATTAAGATTTGGTGGTAAATTTTCACCAAAAAAGTCTACGTATAATGTCATATAAATATTTATATGGTTGGATATAAACTCATGTATGTGTGTGCACTTTATTTATTTATATAATTTTATATTTTCCATAACCATAAAAAGATACTATGAGATTTATTTAATATTTCAAAGGATTATTTTCATGACTTAATATAGTTTTATGTATTAATTTATTTTATTATTGAAATAATTGATTTAATGTTGTCATATTATAGAGGTATCATGATATATTAAATTTATTTTTTATTTTTCAGTGGCCTTCCTAAGTAATGTTGGCTTAATCCTTGCTCATTTATTGGCCTTTGTGCACACAATATGAATGCGAAGAAAAATTAACTCCCTATGATGGCTAGACACATTTATTTTTTCCTGGTTGTTTCATTATAATAAATGTTTGAATATATTTTATTCCTTATTGGTTTGGTTATGGCATACTTACCATAAAGCCCTTGAAATTTGTCAAAACCTTAAATTATACATTGAACTAGTAAACATTAAAAACAAGTTATTTGAGAAAGATAAAAATGGAAAATAATCAACAATAGAATGTTAGTGTTTGAATGAGTTTAAATACATTTTTAATTTAATTACATTTGAATTCAATTTTAGATCCATTAGCATGCATCAACATCTAAAAGTTAAATATTGTAATGGCGAAGACTATATGAATCTTCTTGAGACTGTAATGTGTATTTATGTGATGATTTTTCAATTACTTATCAATGCATATATTCAATTAGAGACACATATTTTTTGTTCCCATTTTGATTAGTTAAATCTGATATTATTATGCATTCCTTATTTTTTGTTTCAAAGGAAATATGATTTATTTAGATCTATTTTGGTCTAGGATCTTTTCACGTTGGTTTTTACACTTTGTGATAGAAGGTGTCTTTGTTCCCTTTGTCTTTACATCTACTTTTATAATGTTATATATGTAGATTTTAATATTTGGCATATTGGTTACTTATATTGAAAGATTTGTGTTATCTTATTTGTTTTATAGGGTTTAGTGGATCATTTATCCTTCTTATTGGTATTTATTCTATTCAAGATTGACCACATTGTTCGAAAAGGATTCTTGGAGATTCTTGGAAATCATACTTTGATCCCCTTATCTTCTTATTTATTTATAGAAAAAATGTAATTTATTTATAAGGAAGTTTCTATTAAGTGGGAGTCTTATGTAATTTCAACTCGCTTCATTATTTTTAAAAGGTTTTCTCCACTTTTGTAACCTTAAATTAGACTCAAGGAGTGTTAGATAATTAATTTTATTAGGTCATTTAGTATAGTTTTAAGATTCTCCTATGTCCTCTTTATATTTTCATTTATTTTATTTATAAATGCACTTAATTATAGCATTTTGAGGTGTCAGTCACCTCTCTAGTCTACATGTTGGATTTACAATTACTTGCATGTAATTCTTCTCCAGCATATGCCACACATATATTCCCCACTTACAATAGGATTAGGGAGACAAGACAAACATCTTGAATCTTGCACATGTAACTATTCATTCTTCCAAGCTCTATTTATTGAGCTCTTCTCCTACTCTTTTCATGGATTTTGGTAGTTGTACTATCTTGATCTTACATTTGCTTTCACATCCTTGTAATGATATTTTATCCTAAATCCATTATCGTTGGCAGTATTTGTTTCTTCTTGATATGTTCCTAAAGATTATTTGGTGTAGGTCTTCTAATAATATTATGGTATTTTTCTCTATTAGATAATTTACACACTTATCAAATCTTTTATCTCACATATTATGTGGTTGATTCACTCTTGAGGTAGATTCATCAAATTATTCATTGTTTTAATTAATTAAAAATGATTTTTATTTTAATATTGATAAAAAATCTAATAAAGAAACACTATAGTCAAATAATAAGAAATTAAATTAGGTAAATTAGAAAGACACACTAGTGAGTGGGTCCAATAAGTTATTTATGAGGCAAGTTACACTTTATTAAATTGCATATATGAATTCCTCAAGTCTCTCTTGTTGTAGTCTACAATGATAAGGGCATAGTTATATTCAAGTTACCACAAATGATCAATTAGTGTAATTGAGTTATATTTATTACCATCTTTAGACAACAAAAAATGGTAATTATTGAAATATATCATTTCTTACTATTATCAATGGCTATGATTATAGTAATTATTTATAGAGTGTGATGTCATACATGAATATAGAAAATAAACCAAAAACTTTCATTTTATAATTTTTTATTTTTTATTGCAAATCACAAAGAATTAAATTTTAGGATTCTAAATCAGAGGATGCAATAAGTTAGATAAAATATATAACCCAAAGAATAATATGATATATCACACATCTTCTATTAATAGTAAATAATTTAATTTGATCTTAATTTTGATGATAATAAAATATTTATATAATATTTAGAAAAAATATTTTCAATATTTATTATGGTCAATATTATTATATAATATGTCATAAGTAAATACTATATCAATTTGAAACTTATAGATAAAGAAAACCTCAAAGCACTCCACATAAGTAAACTATAAACATTAAATATGAAACTCCTAGTGTCTAGTTAACATATGCATTCAAATTCTGATTTTACGCAAGACACACATAATGATAGTGACCATCATTGATTATTATAGATATATATGCCTCAAGAATCACTTTCTAGAGATGGTTTTGATCATTTAAATTGGATTTTATCCATTTCACATGAATTTTAATTTACATGGCATTCTTGTATATGTATCCTCATGTATAGTGACTTGATACACTTTTTTGCATTGATACATTGAATTATTATGAATAGAATTATGCAATATGTATTCATACAAAACACATCATAGTCAAGATGTTCAATTTAAATTAATAATATTATTAAATTAATGGAAAAATGAAAATTAAATTTAAATTACAATTTTTATTTAATATTATAAATAAATTCACTCAATACCAAACATGACATTTGAATGTGTTTTTTTGAATTCCTAGAGATGTTTATTTTTAGTGTGTGTATTATTTCTCTAGATGGATCATTCCCAAAAAATGGAACATATATTTTTTTAATTATCTTAATCAGGTTTATTATATTATTTACACTTTTATTAATTAATTTTTATAAATAATATAATAAAATGACTTGTTATGAATGAAAAACTCAAAAAATAAAATAGTCATAAAACCCATTCATTTATAAATTAGTAAGCACATAAAACTCTAGACTTTTGCACCTATGTTTACCAAAACCACATTAAATTATTTATAGTAACAAAGTGGCCTACACATTTATTGGAATTACATGTTTATTCATTAACATTTCATACCATATCTTTTCTATTAACTATTTAATTTGTCTAAATCAGGTGTCCCAACACCATTGATTCCTCATATATGTTTTAAATATTGACATAAAATTATTTAACAAGTATATTTGTTATTAATATTTGGAATGATTTAATAATTTCCAAGTCAAAAAATTTTAACAAGTTCTATATTGAGCATCTACATCTCAATTTGTCCAAGATAACCTAAAAATTATTTGTAACAACAAAGTGATACAATTTGAGGGAATTATCCAATAGGATATTCCATTTATTTATGAATCAAGAAACACTATTGAAATATTCAAGCATAAACCATCAAATCAATCTAGAGCATCTTCCATCCTCACTATTATGCAACAAACCTATGATAATTAAAGTTTCTCCCTAATAAATACATCACAGATGCACCTTTTAAAATACATGAAACAATTTTGTTTTTCTAATTATATTATTTATAGATGAAAAAAATATGATGTTGATGATACGAAATACTTTTATAATTATTTATGCTCTTATATACATGTTTAATGTCCACAACTTATAATATTTAATAATAACCCCTATTTCAGAACTATTTAGGCATTCATTAGTTATATGTTTAGATAATATATATCATAGATTATCAATTTGTTATTGACATGTTTCTAAGGTACACCATTTTTTTTTCAATTTATTGTTCAGGTGTCATTTGATATGGATAAATTAAATATCATTTGTATAAATACTATATATGTGAAATAATTTCATATAAGAAAATCAAAACACAAACAACAAATTCAATAAATTTGTTGGGTATATAAAAACATTATATATCCTTTATAACAACTCTCTTATTATTTAATATTTATACTCGCGTAAAGTTTCCTCATATGTATGTTACATTAATACATTGAATTGATATGAATGTAATTTTGGAATATGTATTTTTTTCAAAATACATGATGGTCAAGCTATTTAATTCAAATAATGAATATGCACTATTAATGATTATACTTATAGTAATCAATCACCTCTAATAAATTGCATTATATATTTTTCCAATCATATTTATTGGGTTTATTACATCATATCCACTATCATGAATTAATTTATGAAAATTAAAATAAGTTAAAAATCCATGCTATATACTTTTGAACATGAAATAGTGAGTTTTAAAGTTAGAATTTTTGTTTTTTTTGGTTGTGTTATTTGAATGAGTAATTTTTAAGTTCATATTTAGATAATTCTTGAATCTCTTTTTGAAGTAGTGAGTTTTAATGTTAACATTTTTAAACTTTTGTGATTTTTGCGTTGTTTGAATAAGTAATTTTCTTATCTTCATATCTAGATAATTTTTTAAATCATACAATTTTATCTCAAACACACTACATACAATTTATTTTTATAAAAAATTGGAACATGGAATATCTTCATAAATACCAATATAAGCTTAGTATTTTCTAATTCATCAAGGGATAGAAACATTATTCTCTTAATACATAGATAATAGTCAACCAATTAAAATATTAAAAATAACTAAAATGAGGATATAAAATAATTGAGGATTTTCAAGATTAAATATAATGTGAAGAACTTTAATTATGAACTTGGATGGAAATAGTTATTTTCACCTTACAGTTTAAAAAACTTATTGATGTCACTTCAGCATGTCGAATTAATGTCCATAAAATGGATTAACCCCCTAGGTTGAACGATTTATTTATCAATCAAGAGGCATTATTGAAAATATTAGTTGATAATTTAAATCCCTCCCTAATAAATCCATCATAAACACATATTATTTTTTACATAGTTTGAGAAGACTACATGAAATTATTTTTTGGTTAATTATATTATTGATAAATAGAAAAATATGATGGAGATCATACAACATTATTTTATTAAATCCCTCCACCAATCCTAACTCTTTATATGAAACAAGGCACTTGTAATACTTTGATTCTGAGTTGGAGAAAAATGCTTTCTAATACTTTTTAAGATGTAATGTCATATATAAATAGTATAAATACTTGTTAACAAATAAAAAATATTTTTATTCTTTATTAATAATCTTGTATAGTGTCCTCATACACATTCTATATTAATACATTGAATTTACTATGAATGTGATTTTGTATTTGAGTCACAAATAATGAAAATAAATAAATAAAATTATTTCTCCTAATATTTTATTTATGGAATACCTAAATTAATAAGAGATAGATTGTATTAAAGTACTATAAAAATTATGAGTAGTAATTCAAATTTTTGAGTTAACAAAAAAGGAAATGTTTAAAAAAAAAAAATACATGGGGATCTTTGACAAATAGTCTAGACATACTAGTTTAGACACTAATTTTATTTTTCCTTCCACAACTAGTATGTAGATATTTAGAAGTGATTCTATGGGATATGAAGTGGTTGAACCATATTTTTTTTCTTCTCACTAAGAATGTGTGAATATATAGCTTGGGTTTGTATTCTTATGTTATGTCATAAGGGTTTTAAATGCTCTTTTAATAGTTGAGATACACCATTAAAATCATTGCATAATATGGAAATTTTTTATGAACAGGTGACTTTTAACTCTATTTTTCTATAACTAGTATTTCTTCAGTTTCTTTCAACTCTTATTGAATTGGTAAGACCTTGCTAAAATTATATAAAATATAACAACCTTACTGACCAACTTATTAGTAATGACTTGAGTCTTAATATTGTTACCAACTTATAATCATAACCTTGTGAAATCTATTTAATAATACCATGATGAAAAATACCTTAATATAATAGTTTCTAATAAACTATAATAGTAACACATATATAACTTAAAGAGACTCTAAATTGAAGAAAATGCATATGCATAATGTGTATGTAATAACCTGATAGTTTTTTATAGCATTATTTCATTGATGCTTTAATGTTAAATTATTAAATATTATAAAAAATCCATCAAATAATTAAATCTAACTGAAATTAATTCAGCTTACCAAAGTGACACAATTAATTTTTTAAAACTATAAGGTCGTGACACACATTTCTAGCTAGTGACTATTATTCATTATTAATTTTTAAAAACCAAATATTTTTTATACAAGTTATCTTATAATACTTATGATATAAAATCTAATTGGTTTCAATCACATAGTTCCACATATTGTATCAGCCAACATGTTGCATATCATAATAGAGGTTTAAATTCCTTCTAACTATTATATTGTAATAAAAGTTTAAATTTTGTTTATTGATGACATAAGTTTGGAACTATTAGTGTAGGTTTTTATTTTTCCCTATTTTTTAATTAGGGAAATTGTATTTCTTGTGCATACATGGAGTTTTCCTACATTTGTGGGATAGGCTAGCTTATGTGGAGGTGTGTGTCATAGATATGTCATAGGTGTCATAAGTAACTCCCTTGATGGGAGTTCTTCTCTATTCTTAACACCTTGTCACCACCTTTCATGGAGGAGTTACATTCTATTCTTGGGGTACCTTGTCCATCTTTTTTGGAGGAGTTACTTTCATACTCTCCTATTTGTATTCCTCACTTTGGCCATCACATGCTAATCAAATTTTGGATTTCTCCATTTTGTCTTGTGTAATTTCTCTTATTGTGTTATTTTCAAATTGCTTTAGCATCTTTTGGTGTGGACTTGCTTCAACTTGTGTGATCATGTCTCCATTGCACTTGCATTATATAGATTTTGGCAACAACTCTGATATGGTATCAAAGCAAAATCAGTAATCTTGTGTGTGATTATGCTTTTAGCTTATTTTGAAATCAAGAAGAGTGGAGTTCATTTTTTAATTTTTAGATTTGATCAAAAATAAAAAAAAATTCTGTCAATATCTGGTATCGTTCTCATGGGAATCCTTGGCCTTTAGTTGTCTTCACTTCAAGGAGAAACATTCAACAATAGGAGGAAGGTTGGCACTTAGTTCTGGCAAGGAACAATAGTAACTTCATTCCTACAAGGCACCTCATATAGTCTGGGTATTTTTTTTGGAAGAAACATTATGCTTTGCTTATAGTTGACCAAGCCATACGACACAAGTTTATGCCAACCACAAGAAGTTATCACTCACATAGCAAAGCACCAAACTTTTGCTACCACGCCACTCCACTGATACTTTCCTATTTGTAGCACCTTAGGCCATACGACAGGCCATACGGTGCATACTTCTAGCAGCCTTCAACAAGTCACCAACTTCTACAATGCCTCTACCCTTCCAGCATGCCAGTCTCCAGTAAGGCACCTTCAATTTTGCCACTAGCAGGTCGTACGACACATCCAACAGGTCTAAAATTCATTTTTTTGTCTTTTCTGCTATCAAATTTTGGACTGTGCATTTTTGGACGTCCCTACCTTGGCATCTTATTTGGCACCCTTGGACACGTGGCATCCTTCAAAAATATCTTTTCTTCATTATTTTTAGTTATAATTGATCTGTTAAAATAAAAATTAGTCAATTTGACTGAGTATTAAAGTTTTTAGACAGTTTTGTATTTTGGGGATTTTCAATTAAAACTTATATCTTTGACCTACGAAGACGAAGGGTGAGGCCCGAGTTGGTAGGAGGCCAATTCCCCCTCACAAACACCTCATTTGGATTCCTCATTTCATGCTGAATCTAATGAGTGGTTGGAAGGCCATTTTCTCTCCTCATAAAAGGCATTTTTTAATGTTTTAGTGCTTGTTTTACAAAAACACTAGTTTATGGGAAAATCATAACTTTAATATCTTGCAAACAATAGCTCAGTTTTGGGTGCCATTTTTTTAAAAAGTGATTTTAATTCAATTATCCATAGTGTAGACTTTTTATTTTTCAAAAATACACTAGTTTATAAAGTGCCAAAAATTTGGGTTTGTCGAGACGTATTTTCAGTTGAGTCCGACGTCCATTTGCTTTAGTCTTGCATTGATTTCTCTAAGATGCATTTTTTACTAATTTTGATGTATTTTGAGTGTGCACTTGCATATTTGGGGGGCTCAATATTTTAGGGGGGGTGTGATTACTTTTTCACAACTTGCAAATTTTCACTTTCATTCTCCCTTCTACATAAATTCACAACTTGCAATCAACACAACTTCACCTAAATTCAGCTAAAAAATGGATTCTTTTCAACTTAAACCCCTAACACCCTTCAACTATCATTAATGGAAAGTTAAAATGTCAATCATTTTTAGAAGCAAATGGTTGTATAGGATCACCGTTGGTACAGAAGTAGAACCCAACACAGATGCTGAAAAGGTTAAGTGGTACAACCATAGTGATGAAGCCTTTAGGTTACTAAGCTTGTCTATGTCTCCAGAACTTCTCTTCCACTTAGAATCCTCCCAAACTCCTAATGACATATGGGACACCTTAGAAAATTTATCTGGGAAGCTTGATGAGATGAGAGGTCATGAGCTCGAAAATGAACTCATAAGTCTAAGTCCTAGCAACTTTGACACCCTACAGGACTTCTTCACTAAGTTTAAGGCCCTTAGATTACAATTGAAAGAATACGAGATAGAGAAGAAAGATGATCAACTTATTCATTCTATTCTCGCAAAGCTAGGTTCAAGCTATTCAGTCTTTGTCTCCACTTTCCATGCCACTAAAAGTGCCCTTGGCACTACATGGAAAATGCCTTCTTTGGATTCATTTATTGCTGACTTGACTAGGGAGCAAGATAAGCTAATTCAGATGGGCACAGTGGAGTCTACTAAACCCCAAGCCTTGATATTTGGAAATGGTAAGGATAAGACTTCAACAAAGGAGAAGAAGAAAAAGAACAAGGACTAGGAGAAGAAGAAAGAAAACAATAATCCTGCCAAAAACAACACCGAGGCTTCATCCTCCAATGCTAAAATAAAGAAGGAGAAGGTTAAGTGTGCCTATTGTAAAAATATAGGGCATAATGAACACAAGTGCATGAAGAAACAAATAGACCACCTAACTCATCTTCTAGAGAAGAACAACATAGGTGTTCCTGAGTCCATCAAGCAGAATTCATCTACCCAAGATTCTAATAAGGCAAAAGGCAAGGGTAAGGAGAAAGAAAAGGGCAAGCCCTTGTAGCTACAATAGCTTCCACATCTTCATGGGTCATCGACTTGGGTGCTTCTCACCACATGGGCTCTTCACTAGTTGTGTTTTCATCTTTAGAGCCTTGTAGCATGACTTCAATTAGTTTGGGTGATAACACTTCAATTTATATTACAGGGAGAGGGTCAGTTGAAATGAAAGGATGAACATTCAAGAATGTTTTAATATTCCTTCTCTTTTAACCAATCTCCTATTAGTTTACCAAATCACTCACATTGGTTAGGGCATGAGAGTTGAGTTTTCACCAGATTTAGTGTCTATCAGGGAGTTGCATAGTGATACTATAGTGGCAGTGGGTAGGGTAGATCACCAACCCAGGTTATACACCTTTTCACATTTTGCATCAGATTCTTCTCCAACAACATTGTTGACTCATTCAAATGGAGTTAGAAAATTGTGGCATGAGCGGTTTGGCCACCTTAACTACCACTATCTTGAGCAACTTTGCAAACATGACATGGTTATTGGCTTTCCTCATGTCCAATTCTCAAAATGAATTTATGAGTGGTGCTCCTTTGGGAAGCATCCCAAAGTAAAATTTGACAAAGGAAAAGCTTGGAGGGCTTCACAACCTTTGGAGTTAGTCCACAATGATGTATCGGGACCCTTTCCCAAACCATCTTTCACAAGGGCCAAGTACATCCTCACTTTCATTGATGATTTCTCTAGGTACACTTGGATATATTTTCTCAAACAAAAGTCTGAAGTGTTTGAAAATTTTCTAGACTTCAAGGCTCTTGTTGAGAAACAGAGTGAGAAATCTATCAAAGCTCTTCAAATTGATAATGGAGGGGAGTATGTCAGCATCAGGTTTGAGCAGTTTTGCACCATAAAGGGGATTGATTTGTAGCACACAGTCACCTATAGTCCTTCACAGAATGGGGTTTTAGAATGTAATAATAGGTTCTTAAAAGAGATGGCTAGCTATATGATTCACTCCAAATACTTAGCACCACAGTACTGGGCTGAAGCCATCAATTGTGCTTGCTACATTCAGAACAGGGTTCCTCACAAATGTTTGAAAGGGATAACACCCTTGGAAGCTTGGCATAAAAGGAAACTTGATGTTGAACACCTCAGGGTTTTTAGATCCCCAGTCATGGCCTGCATTCTGAAGAAGAAACACAAAGCTATGGAACGTCAATCCAAGCCTTACATCTTTGTAGGATATCTAGATGGTATTAAGGGATATCGCCTTCTAGATCCAGTCACTCATGAGTTGTTCATCGAGAGAAGTGTCCATTTTTAGGAGAGTCCTAGAGAATCAACACTTGACACTTCTTCTCCCTCATCGAATCTACTTCTTCATGATGATTCCTTATCAAATTTAGATCAGCCACAACAAGTTCTTAAGCCAAAGTCATCTTCTTCTTCTTCAAGTTCAGACATTGAGGATAGTGATACAACATCATCCACCTCTAGTCAGTTAGAGGATGAGGAGTTAGCACCTGACTCACCCACTTCTGGGCCACTTTGGTCTAGATAGACACTTGAGAGTGCTGGCACTTGGGCAGGAGATCCCACAGATGACAGACGTACTAGGGGGGATTTTTAGAGAGATCCACATGCCTTCTTTGCTTCAATTTTGGATCCACAAACTTTTCAAGATGCATCGAGGGTACCTGAGTGGGATAATGATATGGAGGAAGAATATTCTTCCTTAATCAAAAATCACACTTGGGACTTGACTTCACTTCCTAAGGGAAGAAAGATGGTTTGATGTAGGTGGATATATCAGACCAAGTTTGCAGTAGATGGGTCAGTTTATAAGTATAAGGTGTGATTGGTCACCAAGGGTTTCTCACAGGTGACATGCATTGACTACTCAGAGACTTTTGCACCTATTGCAAAGATGACTTATATCTGACTCACCTTGGCTATTGTCGCAGTACATGGTTGGGATGTGCATCAGATGGATGTGAAGGGTGCCTTTCTTCACGGAGACCTAGAGGAGACGATCTACATGGAGCAGTCGCCAAGATTTGTTTAAGATTCTTCCTTAGTATGTAGACTTAAGAAATCTATCTATGGCCTCAAACAGGTCCCTCAGGCTTGGTATGCCAAGATGGATTCCTTCCTTCTCACAGTAGGTTTCACTAGGTGCCATTTTGTTCATAATGTGTACTTCTTATGGCAGGATGATTTGCTTTTGATTTTGGTTCTATACGTTGATGACCTTTTGATCATTGAGAGTTATTCATCGGCTATTGCAGTGGTGAAGGCATCTCTTTAGGATAGATTTGACATGACAGACTTGGGTCTGTTGCACTACTTCCTTGGCATCAAGATCTCATAGTCAGATTCAGGGATTTCACTTGCACAGCCTAAGTATGCTCTTGACTTATCGGCTCAATTTCACATGGCTAATTGCAAGCCATGTCTGACTCCCTTTCTATCAGGAGTCAAGCTTGAGATTGATTTTTATTCACCATTGGTTGATGCCACTTGGTATCGACAACTTGTTGGTAGTCTCATCTACTTGACTCACACCAGGCCTGACATTTCATATACATTGGGACTTATCTCCAGATTCATGCAAGAATCCCATGAGCTACATTGGAAAGTAGCTAAGAGGATCTTGTATTACATACAGGGTTCACATAGATACAAAATTCATTATAGATTTAGCACAGAGGTTGACTTGATTGGATATACAAATTCAGACTAGGCTGGTGATTCACAGACTCACAAGTCTACTTTCGATTACAGTTTCTCTCTAGGTTTTGGTCATATTAGGGTCTAGTAAGAAGTAGAATGCTATTGCTATATCATCCACAGAGGAAGAGTATAGGGGAGCTGTTAATGCAACTACTAAGGCTATTTAGCTTCAAGGGATTGTTTCTGAGTTTGGCATTCCTATTAGGTAGCCCAACATCATTTATTGTGACAACTAGAGTACCATATAATTTTGCAAGAATCCAGTTCAGCACCAGTAAACCAAGCACATAGAGATTCACATGCATTTCATTCGAGAGCTTATTCATATTCATGTCATTGACTTGATATTTTGCCAGTCTTTGGAGCAAGTTGCAGACATCTTCACCAAACCTTTCACAGAGAGCAAGTTCATTCATCTACGAGCTCTTCTTGGGGTGCGGTCCACATCTGCAATAACATCATCTTCAGGGGGGCCTTCTAGCCTCTTCTTTTCTTTGATGTTTCTTTTTTTTGGGGGGGGGAGGAGTTTTTTCCTACGGGTTTTCTCCTTTTCTCTATCTTATGGGAGATTGTATTTGTACATGGGTACCTCATCAGGCCTAGTTACCGGGACCCATTTTATATTTCCACATTTCACACCTAAGCTGCACTTATGGGGGGGTATTAGTTTAGGTTTTTATTTTTCCCTATTATTTAATTAGGGAAATTATATTTCTTGTGCATACATGGAGTTTTCCTACATTTGTGGGGTAGGCTAGCTTATGTGGAGGTGTGTGTCATAGATGTGTCATAGGTGTCATAAGAATGTCATAATTAACTCCCTTGATGGGAGTTACTTCTCTATTCTTAGTACCTTTTCACCACCTTTCATGGAGGAGTTACATTCTATTCTTGGGGTGCCTTGTCCACATTTTGTGGAGGAGTTACTTTTGCACTCTCCTATTTGTATTCCTCACTTTGGCCATCTCATGCTAATCAGATTTTGGATTTCTCCATTTTGTCTTGTGCAATTTCTCTTATTGTGTTATTTTCAAATTGCTTTAGCATCTTGTGGTGTGCACTTGCTTCAACTTGTGTGATCACGTCTCCATTGCACTCACATTATCTGGATTCTAGCAATAACTCTAATAGAAACATGGCTGAAATGATATATTTTGATTGGATAACCAATATATTATTTTCTAAGAAATAAGTTGTGCAAATTAAATAGTTAATTAAAAATAAATGGTATGAAATGTTATCTAAGGAACACATGAAAAAATATTTATAAGTCACTTTGTTATTAAAAATCATTTATAATTGATTATGGCAAATGCATATGTATAATTCTTGAGTTTATTTTGCTTACCAATTCTTAAATCATTCTAACATTCAAAACCATAATAATTATTAAACCATTTTTAGGTTTGCAACATATTATTACATGTATATTTTATACAATGTTATTATAATTATTTAATTACACAATAAAACTAATATTTTATTCTCAAAATTTGTAAAGGATAATTTACTTCCATAGTAGGTTTATTACTGAGGAATTATGGCTTGATACTATTACCAACTTTCACTTTTACAATTGTATGAAATTTATTTAAAAATTATGTGTTCGATCTACCATAATCTAGCTTTTCTTAACAATAATCACTTGAAATTATACTTATGAAAATAAACTACATATATTTAATGTGAATATAATATATTAAAGGTTTTAGACATTCCTTCTTGCTCAATTCTTGAATGTTGTATTGCCAACATACTTAAGGTGTATTTATACGACCAGTAATTTGCATTATTAAACACTCAACCAAGTGAATAATTTCATTCAATGAATATTAATTCAAAATGTTGAGGTGACATCTATAAGTATTTAAAACAACAAGGTGGTGATAGGTCTTTCTAATAATGACAACTAAATTATGTTACTGTAAGGTGTTTATTTCTATCTTTTTCTTCTTATGGGTTATTTCCTACACCTACCATGTGTTATTCATCCTCACTTGGAGTTTCCCTACAATTGTGAGATATGCTTCCTTAGGTGTAAATTGTCATAGGATTTACATGTTTGCCTCATTATTAGCTACATGGGATTACTCTTGATTGGCTATTTTAGTTATGGGAGTTAAAAAAAATTCTTAGCACATTTTTTTTTTAACTTTCATGGTGGAGTTGAACATTTCACTCCATATTTATACATCTAAGATATTGAGTTATTTATGGAGTGACTTGGTTAATTTGGAGTATTTGTGTTTACTCATGTTTAATTGATAGTAATATCTCTTAATTTTTAATTAACTTATGGTTATAAGTGTGTTTTGTTATCTCACATTGTTTTGTTATATGTAACATTCTGATCGATCTTGAAACATACTATGATATTGTATCAGATTTATCTAGTTATAATGGTTGTCTAGTTTTTTCATACTATTGAGTTTCAAATTAAATTGAGAGATTTTATATTTTTAAGAAACTTGTTAATTACTCTTTAATCCTTGATTTTATTTCATAGAAGAGAAATATTAGAGTTTTTTGTTATTTTTCTCATGTACTGGCCATTTTTATATAGGATTGAGCTTCTAGAGATCACTTTCAGCCTTCATTTACCTAGCATGGGAATTCTATTTTTGCCATCCAATAGCTTTGGAGGTAGCATTATTCAAGTTTTGTCTCTCTTGATCTGCATAGTGGTAGACCTAATCTCTAGGTGACCATGATTTTCTCTTTGAGTGGACCTTGTGATGTTAGGATCTGATATTTATAGGTTGGGTGATTAAAATCCATCTAAGGCATATTTCCAATCTCTAGTATTTCATCTCTTCAAAAAGGTCTGCTTCATGGCATATAAACCCTCTTCAACTTTAAATGGCCTCCTTTTGGCCCTTGGTGACCCTTGGTGACTATGATGATCATGTTTTGAATCTAAACCAATGGATGGAACCTTTATGCTTATGGAATACTTACCAATGGTAATTTATAACCTCATGAAATATATTCAAAAGGCATTTTTCACCATTCCAAACCTATCATTATCATTTTAAACCTCCTTCCAACTTAAGATGGCATTCTGAAGCATGTTGTTACCACTTTTAGTGTTTAACTAACAAGTTGCTATTGAAACCCTATGTTATCATTTATGTGTCATCTTTTTCATAAGCATACATTCATTAGTTTCTTATTCCCTTGGTATCACTCCATGTTCTCACTCACAAAGATAAGTTTAAAAAATGAAACATTTTTCATCTGTGCCCTAAACATTTAAATCATGCAATTTTAATTAGTTTATTAAACAACTAGTTTTATTTTCCCTTTAAAAGTATATTTGTCCATTTAAGATCATGCACGATCATAGAGATGGAGTGATTTATATTGAGTGTTTTTATTAGAGAGGTGAGGGTTCAATTCTAATTCTAACATCTAGTTACAAGGTTATTCATGTAATTTAGCCTTAGGATCATTTACATTTTGTGCAAATTTTAATAAATTTGGGTCATTAATGATGGGAACAAGATATTTTAATAAATTTTGATTGGTATCTTAGATTCAAGTGTAATTTTCTTCAAAATTTCACAGTTCTTTTTGTTGATCCATTAGTGTCATTTATTTAATGAAACACACTAGATTATAGTGTGTCAAAATTTGGGTGACTAATTCGACATCCATTCTATGGGGCCATTTTTTGGATAAAATTAAGGATTTTTGGGTAAATCCAAGGGATATGAAAGTTCCAAATTAGGTTTGGTTTCTTAGGATATACCCCTTAACCACATGCTATATCACGATAGGGAACATGATTAGGGATCTACCCTTAGACCCTTTAAGGGATGATTCCCTTTGAACCCATTAGGGGTTATTGCACCTAGACCCTCGCATCATGGCCACTTATTTAGTAATTCTAGTGTACATTATTCCTCTAGTGGGTGAGGTCTGATCTGACAAGTGATTATATCCTTTCAATGAAAAATTGTATTTGTCTTATTATTGTCTGTATATGAACACACTATCAACGTAGTTTGATGTTATCCAATTTCACGTGTTTGTAGTTTCACTTGTGTTATTTTATTTTCAACTATACTAATTGATCATATTTGGATGCATTATAAGCTACATCAAATGTCATTTTCTTAGATGTGTATTAGCACTTGTGCACTATTTAAACTTACCTATTTGGATGCATTATTGATTGAGTCTGACATCCTCATATTAAGCATATTTTGTAATTACAAACATTGGGTGGGGGTTATTTCTAATTGTCTTTGAGGGGTTGTTATGGGCCTTAATTTATTTCCTATCCACACACTCAATTTTTAGGACTTGTTTGCCATTTTCATCACAAATTCATTGATTTCTCTTGTATTCTTGGATGTATTATCATCTATGTCTGACATCCATTCATTAAGTGTGCATTTTCACTTGTGTAGTGTTTTTTCTCATTAAAATTATTTCTTGCCTTCTCTTAACCATGTTGAGTTCACTTGAGATATACCATTTAATGTGGACTGTTTATTCTACACCAGTGGTTCTTCTTGTAAAGACTAACTATGCTTCTTCATATGGTTACATATAACAATTTCTCCAAATTAAGAATTGTACTCAATTCTCATATGAATAAGTTCCTACCCCTTCTGAGTTAGGTTAATACAATAGGTTGGCTAACACTTATTACAAGGTTCATCATTATTTATCATCACATGTTTCCATGGATATTTACTTATCTTTGGAATATACATGTTGTTACAGTTTTTGGAGCATCCTACAATTTATTTTAGACATATTGTTGAGATCTATATCATTCTTCCTCCTCCTCCTCCTCTTTCAATTAATTCTTTAGAGATTATTGTACTCCCTCCTCCTATTTTTATGATGACACATTGATGGTGGAATGTAATCTTCCTTCTATCAATACACCACTATAGGATAAGATTATACTTTACTTTAGTTTTCTTATTGTAGAATCTACTTCCATTTATATTTATGATATTAATCTTTTAGATCATTTACAATCTTATATCTTTTAGGAGTCTATAGTTCCTAGTTTAATTATACCCATTCAGGGCTTTGATGACTCATATGTTCTTATAGATATTCATATTGAGGATTTATATGCTTCATCTATAGTGTGTTATTTAGTTTTTACATTTTTTGAGATAAGTTGACCTATTCACATGGACATTATTCTATCTAATGTTTCATGTCCTTATGTTGATAGGTTCACATAAGTGGCATTACATCTTTAACATAAATTTGGCAGAGCTATGCCACACCTTGTTTTTGGACCTTGTATAAATATCTTCATACTACTACCTTCATATTCCATTATGGAATCGCTAAAATTTTAGTACACATATTTTTTTCTTCCTTTGACAAAGGGAAGAAATATTGTTTGATGCATATGGAGATTCTATAGTCTTCAATAAAATGAATGTTTTTTCAACATTGGTCATATTTTGAGTTGTACATGGAGTGCAAATTGATTCAACATCATTTTTGGGGAGCCCTTCTAGATCTCACTTCCTCTTTTATTTATTTTTTCAGGGAATTTCTTTTCCTATGGGATTTTTCCTTTTATCCACTTTATGAGATTTTATTTTTACATGGGCACCTCATCAATTCTTGTTGTTTGGAACCATTTTATTTTACCAATGTAAGCTATACTTATGGGGATTTTTAGTGTATGGTGTTTATTTTTGGATTTTTATTTTTGTGGATTGTTCTATACACATGCCACATGGGTTATTCCAACTCAATAGGAGTTTCTTTAAACTTATGGGATATGTCTACTTAAATGTGCATTGTCATAGGAGTTACATGTTTGACTCATTATTAGCTAGATAGAGTTTCTGTTGACTAGATATTCTAGGTATGGGATTTAGACTCTATTCTTGGAAAATTTATCCTAATTTCATAGGAGAGTTACATATTTTACTCCATATTTATACATATGATATATCAAGTTATTCATGGAGTGAGTTATGATATTTCGAGTATTTGTCATTACTCATGTTTATTTTAAAATATTATTTTATATTTTTTATTTAATTAACTTGTAGTTATAAGTGTGTGTGTGTGTGTGTGTGTGTGTGTGTGTGTGCGCGCGTGTGTGCATGTGTGCATGTGTGCGCGTGTGTGCGTGCGTGCATGCATGCGTGCGTGCGTGTGTGTGTGTGTGTGTGTGTGTGTGTGTGTGAGTGTGTGTGTGTGTGTGTGTGTGTGTGTGTGTGTGTGTGTGTGTGTGTGTGTGTGTGTGTGTGTGTGTGTGTGTGTGTGTGTGTGTGTGTGTGTGTGTGTGTGTGTGTGTGTGTGTGTGTGTGTGTGTGTGTGTGTGTGTGTGTGTGTGTGTGTGTGTGTGTGTGTGTGCGTGCGTGTGTGTGCGTGCATGCACGTGTGTGTACACGTGAACATGTGCATGCGCATGCACTTTTATCACATTGCTTGAACCAATGCATTTGACATTATGCTCGATCTTAGCACACACTATGATATATTATAACCATTTTCTCATAAAACTTATGATGTTTATCAAAGACATATTGATGGTTTTAATCACATTCTTCCATATTCCATATCAATTGGAACCTTACATATCCTAACCTAGATTTGATTTTTTAACAAAAGTATCATAATACAAATTCATGACATAAGTTTGATATATGAAAAAATGACATTTTTTGATGTGATAAAAAATATATGGTGCTATGATGTTAATAAACATGATTATAAAGTAAATATTTTTATTCATTCAAATTTTCATTTTTTAAAAACATCTCAAACATCATGTTTTTATGATTTTTTTTCATTTTTGAGTTATTTAAAAATATTACATATTTTTTAGATTTGTTATTGGTATTTTATAAATGTTTTAGTATGATTGGCTTGTCCATTATAGGAAATGAAAAATTGAATAAACAATTTGTTTTTTTTACAATTTACAACTACTTATATGGTGGCATGTTTGCATATTTGTCAGATTTTCAAGAAAAAATGATCAGTTACAAGATATCTATTCATTGAGAAATAATTTAACTTTAAAATTTGGACAATGGATGTATATAGGTGCATCATGTATCCAATCATGAAATTAAAATGTTTATAATTATGTCACAAAGAAGTAGTTTAAAACATCACCCAATAGTTGTTTTCTTATATCATCATCTTTTTAAATTCTTTTTTCCAATCATTAAAATAACATCTACAAATTACTAGATTTTTTGGTGTTATTCTATTGATATAATTTTCATTATGTTGTCTTGAGTTTATCTTAGCTATATTATCCAATGCATTACATAGGGATTTTTTAATGTGTTTGACACTTGTCAATGTACTTCAAAAAACACTAGTGGTCCTAATTACTTATCATTATAAAGATGTTTTTATCTATGTTTTCTAAATAGTTCGGTGATATTTAACTATTTATTAAAGATTCAAAAACTATTAGATATTTTAGGATTTTTATATGTTTGATACTCTTTTAACATATTTTGACTACTTATTTTCATTTAAAATGGCCTTTTCATATGTATATCTATGCACATTTAAAAAATGTTTTGTGATAATTTTAATTGATTTGAAAAAATATTGTAATTAGCATTGAAATGTCATTTATTTTCACATAAAATTTCTTATTTTTTACTTTTTTAGAGGGAAATAATTTTTTTCTTATCACCAAGTTGGTTATAGCCGTAGTACAATTTTGAGAAGTTCATCTCCACTAAAAATTTATCTTATAAATTGTGTAATGGTTTAAGATATTCATATGATTAAATTTTAGTAATTATTTCTTCAAAGTCTATTATTGAATGTGAATTTCCAAATCCATGTATAGCTAATTCTATAATCATCTGTGTTTCACTTTCGATTAGATTGTCATCAATGTCCTCGACATTGTCAACATTATCAAATGTAGTTTGAATTATTATATTTTAAATTGTATGATACTAATCATTATCAATTGTAAATTGTTATTCAATTTAAAATTGTATGTTCATGATATTGAAAATAGCCCCTATGAGGCTAGATTTTAAGGCCCGAATACAAATTATCGATTAACTTCACATATTTTATTTCATGAATTGGAAGAATATATATAGTTGCACCTTTCACTATTCACGTACAAATAAATACTAAAATCCCAAAATCATAAAATATACATTGTTATATAAAAACTTATTTACCATATAGTAAAAACTAATTACCATTACAACTCTAAATTCACAATATTCCCTTCCTTAGAGGTAACATGGAAAGAGGAATCACAAACACTAAATACTATATTTCCCTCCCACAAGATTAACATGAGGATGTCGGGTTTGCCTAAAAATGCATCCAATACATAATTTGAAAACATTACTTAACAGAGGAAAATATTACAAAATGTCTTTTGAACATAGGCTTACTTAAAGTTTGCAATTAAAAAAAGAACTTTGACTCTCAAATAACTCTTAACTTAGATATAACATTTACTTTAAAAGGTGACAAAAAATGACTCTGAATTTGAAATAGTAAATTAATAAAAACATAAAAAATGATAAAAAATTAACTATACTAACCACCAAAACTAAATCATAAGAGATAAAAAATATTATATCTTTTTATTCTAGTAATAATTACTAAATGAAAATAAAAAAATAAAAACAAATTACAAATCTAAAAATATAAAACATAATAAATAATCTAAAAACAAAAACTTAAATGATTAATAAAGTTAAATAAATCAAATTAAATTTAAGATTAATTTAATAATAAAACTTAATAAAATAACCTAAAATTAAAAATAAAATGAACTAACTAAAAATTAAGAAATAAAATAAATCACTCTAAACTTTTTTCTTAAAAATAATGAAATGATTTGCCATAACCAAAAACTAATATCACAAAAGAAAACCTAAAAAGTAAATACATATCAAAACCCAAAATAAATTCTTATCAATCATCACCCTGTGAAATTGGCCAATTCAAGGTAAGGATAGGGTTCACCAGAATGCAGATATGCTTGCTGAGTGAGATGCCATGCATTGAGAGGGATGAGAAAGGTTATAAGTGTTATCCGTCCACTGTGGGGATGTAGAAACAAGATTGTCATATAACCAAGTTGCCAAGGGAGAGGAAAAATCAAAGATGTCATGTGGATTTAGTAGGTCATTTCAACTTCTTGTCAATCTTCCATTATCATTGGGAGCTTGGTGCCATAAGTTGATAGATGAAGACTTCCAAGATGGAGAGCTGAAATAATAATATTATAATCGATCAATCCATAGGTTGGATAACTCACCAAAATGGACATGGATAATTCACCATAAAAAACATCTTTTAAATTATTCTTTTCAACTGCAAATAGCTCTTTAGTTTTGCAAAATTTCCTCTAACAATTTTTGGGTTTTATTTTCCTTTGCAAAATCTTTCTGGAACAATTTGAGTCATTCAATTTCATTGAGAAATGAAAAAGATATGATGATTTTTCAAATGCTATTCCAAACTGATTTTTTGTGGGATTGTATATATATATTCATTTGTATTCTTCATATCTTCCTAGAGTTATTTTCACTAATGCATTCTAAAAATTAGCAAGAGAATATATATATATATATATATATATATATATATATATATATATATATATATATATATATATATATATATATATATATATATATATATATATATATATATATATATATATATATATATATATATTCTCTTGCTAATTTTTAGAATGCAATAGTGAACAAAGTCAGTGAAAATAACTCTAGGAAGAGATGAAGAATACAAATGAATGGTGGAACTAATAAATGTGTAAATGGTCTTTACTATAATTCATTGACATGTGTAAGCAGGGGTGGATGGACTAATATGGCTTTCGCTAATGTTCTGCATAACATAGCTATCAAGCCAATTTGATACATAAAAAATGAATGGAAGCCATAGAGAGGTCCAGGATGGCCCTGATCTGATACCAAATATTGAAAATAGCCCTTACTAGGCTAGTACCGAAGACTTGAATACAAATTGTTGATCAATTTCACATATTTTATTTCATAAATTGGAAGCATACATATAGTTAGACCTTCTCCTGTGAACTAGGAGGTTGCTTTAACTATCAATACCACAATAATCTCCCCACACCTAAATATGTGATTTAGTTAGATAACTCACTATTCACATATGAAAAAATACTAAATCTCAAACTCCTAAAATATAAGTTGTTATATAACAACTTATTTACCACATAGTAAATATAAATTACCATGGGAACTCTAAATTTGCAACATTTCCATAGTTTATGTAATCGATTTATATCATATGTGGCTCTAATATTTCATCTTGCACATGGATTTTGATATTCTAATGTTTGTTTGAATTTAATTTCAATTATTTGAGTTTCACTTATATTTTCTTTGGCAATGATTTTTTTACACAATCAAAATCAGCAAGGACATTAATAATTTTTTCAAGGAGTCATATTTATTCTCTTTTATATCCACATTACATGATCTATGAAAAATACATCCACATAGAAATTATTATTTCTTCTAGAGAAGTTATCTTACGAAATTATTATATTTGTTTAATTCCTTTTATTCGAAAATAAATAGTAAATATAGGAAGTATTTTGATTTTTAAGTTCTCCTTTGCACTACTATCATATACATTTCCCGTTTTTTTTCATATTTTAAATCAGTAGTAACTGAATAGAAAATGTCAACACTAGTGTTTCCATCATCTACTAGGTCTTTTTTAAATTGTAAACACTCACAAACTAGACAAGCATAAGTAGTCATGTATTTAATTTATTGTAAGTAATTTTTTATTATTTTTATAGATTATCACTTTGTATCTACATTTCATGTTCGGTATTTTTATGTTTTCATATTTTTTCTTTTAAAAAATATTATGATATAGGGTTTTTTGTTATAAATTTCATTGTGTGTTATTTGACAATGGCATGTGTTATATTTTTCATTACTATAGGAATTTTATTTTTTCAATATCTATTTAATAAATCTTGTTATTATTTTTTATGCACAATTTGAAATTGTTTTATATGCACTTATTTATTATTTTTAAATAACCCATTATTTTTTTAGTTCTAGTTTTTTTTTGTGCTATTACTATTTTAATTGGAGATAGGATTTTTAAAATAATATCATTTACATTTATTTTAGGATACATTTAATTGGGTTCGTTATATTTGTTTTCATTTGGCAAGTGTAGTTTTTCTTTTAATACATAGGCACATAAAACAAATGACCTAGAATTAAATGGGTGTATTTTTATTTTAGGGTCTTCTAGTGGATATGGTATGTTTATTTTTTTAATGAAATTATTTTTTGTTCTATTTTTAGTTTCAAGTAATTTGAATATACCTTAAATATTGTTGTGCTTATTGTTGACCATTTTTGAGTTAATGTTTGAAACCCATAGAAAGCATACTCCCCATCTTCTATTTTGCCTTTTTCATATGGAATTATAACCATATCAATCTATTATTTTTAGTTTAAAATATTTCCAATTTCATTTTTTATCAATTCTCATTTGCATAATTGTAAATAAACCATTGAATTTTTGTCCATTATAAATAAATGCATTAGAATATGAAGGCACCATATAGCTTTGAAAATATTTCACCATTATTATTTAGAAATGGAGCTGCTATAGGAAGGCCATATTGTTGATGGATTCTTTGACATACCAGCATTGGCAGAGTGAGAATCCACACAACCTAACCTAAAAGGAGACGAAATATCCCCAAGGTCTATTATTGCTAAGTCTTATCTTGTTGAGTAACTTAGTTGTTGATGTGAAACTATTTTATTTTAAGATGAACACTTGGAATTTATTGAGATAAATGATAGCTAATGCATGTCTTATGGATATATTACCTAGAGAATCAGTTTAAGTAAATTTATCTTGAAGATATATAATTGATTCAATAATTATTCATTGCATACAAGGGGTACAATAATGAATTAATTAATAATAATAATATTTTTCAATCAAGATATATATGTAAATATAGATTGTAACTTTAATATCTATTTAACCCACTCTAACATATTTATAAAAAAGGATTAAAAGAAAATGGAAAAGAGAAATATGTAAGCCTATTTTGTAGCTATAATTTTTTTGATTCATTTTAATTAGATGAATTCCATGGAAATAATATATTGTATATACATTATGCACACAGTCATGAGTAAAGATAATGAAATAGTTTGAGGTTTTCAACTATGAAGAAATATGGACAAAATCACCACATATATCTATAGATAATTAAAAAATGTCTTCAAAACATTTCAATTGATAGATATGTAATTGAAAATTATTATTTATATCCACCCAAAATGAGAGGAATTACATAAAATTCTTCATAACAATATGTCCCACAAGAAAAACTTATTATGAAAAATATGAAATTACATAAAATAAGTGTTTAGTACTTTACCCTATCCTCTAACTCTTAATCAAACAACTATTTTTAAGTAAACTAGATAGCTTTATATATAATTTCAATATAATATTTCCCACCCACTAGGTGCTTGGAAACATTAAATAATAGGCACCAACAAGGTTCTCAATTCAATTTCAAACTACATGTCAAGGCAATGTATGCAAAAATGTTAATGATAGGGTTAAATTAAATTAAAGTGGTAGATAATTATTGGGAGTAATAAAATATTTTGAGTGTCCATTCTCAACACAAGATCTCATTCCTCCATGTCAAATTTCTTCATGCTATATCTTCTTTTCATACTCATAATGCGTGAGTCATAGTTCTATTAAATGTAGGTGTCAAGTCTTTTCTTTAATAATGCACTTAAAATTTATAAATAATATGAAATAAATAAATAAAAATGTTTTAATTTCTTAACAAAGGTGAAAGACATAAAAAATTATAAACATTTAGTATGTACAAAGATCAGAGCATCATGATTAAAATGTTTATAGGTTTCTCATTTGACATTTATATAATTTCAAAATAACATCATTGTAAAGATGTATAATTCATATTTTTAACACAACAAAAAATATCTAAAATGAAGCTATGATTCAAAATAAATAGCTTGAAAACAACATGAAATCATCTAAAACCACATCTACACATTCAAAATACATTAAAAAGATAAATTATCAAGATAAAATATGAAAAATACCCATAGTATCTTATATTTATAAAAATATTTTGAAAATATGCTCAAACATGTATTATTAGTTATTTTAAATGATTAATTTAACCACTACATGTTACCTTTTTTGTGCCTTCTAGTCAAAAGTTAGCCACGTATCTAATCATACTCAAAGGGTTACTTTGCACCTTCATATCTTTCCATTGATAAAAATGATAAATTTGAAACTAAATGCATTAAATTATCCTATTATCAAGGTAATATAATAAAAATATCAATAAATATTTACCTCATTTGGTAGTTTGACCAGAGGTTTTAAAAGTGTGTATTAACTAGATTTAAAAATTGGAAACATAGGAAATAACTAGGTAAAAATCAACGTTGAAACATACTATTAACATTGTGCATTTTTCACATTAAATGAAATATTCTATGAATTTCATTACTTATAAATGTTTTTCACATTTATCTATATTTAAAAAAATAAATAATATGATTAGATCTCATTTACTGATGTAAAATTGGGTTTGAATAATGCATAATAGCTAGATTTGTTTACTGGAAAGACATAAAACTATGCAATGGTCAGTTTTCATGGGTGCACTTGTTTCAATTTAGGATGTATTTCTTGAGACTTACTTCACTATTATATTCTTCTTAAATTTTAATACTGTCATAAAAATTATAATAAGTGGATATAGTTTGGCTGTGCAAAGTTAGGTTTGAAACATGTGTACTATGTAGGTTTACTCACATGGAAAGATATAAAACTGCACACTTATAAATTTTCATGGGTGCACACTTCACACTTGGAGGATGATGTTTTTATAATGTTTTCTAGATTTGTACTACTCTTACATTTAGCTAATGCTTTAGAGATATTCATGTGAAATAGATAAGATTTGGTCATTAGAAATGAGACTTGAAGAGTGCATAGTATGCATATTTGAAAACTAAGAAGGTACAAATATGTTGAAAATCTTATATTTATTTATGAATGTTTGGTACTTAAGAAATAATTATTCTATGTATTTATTCATAGTCTCACTCCTCCAACATTTGTCTATGCTCATGAAAAATTTAATACACTTTATTATTGTTTACCCTTGAGAAACAAGGTTTAAAATGTGCACAGTAACAAGATTGGGCAACTAGGAAGATGGAGAAAATGACCAAAGTAGAAAAATTGTTCAAAACTTACTTTTGATGGATATGCATTTTACACTTAGGGAAGATATATGTTGAAAATATCTTGATATTGACACTCTTATCACATTTATATGTCATCCTAGAAAAATTCATATTTAATGTCAAAGATTTGGTCATGAAAATCAAGGATTGAATAGTGTACGGTAGGCATGCTTGAAAACTAAAAATGTAGGAAATTGGCTAAGTAAAAGCTCGTTGAAAATCTAGTTTTGATTTCTATTCAATCCTAACATAGAAGATAATTTCATAAAAATAATTTTACCAGTCAATTATAATAACATTTGGCTAACTCAATGCAAAGCTTAGATAGATTTGGAGAAAATTTAATATTGTGAAATGAGGATTGAAGAGTGCACATTACGCTGATTTTAAAATTAGGAGCATAAAAAATGACCAAGTAAAAATCAATTTAAAACCAATTATTTATTACTACATATTTGGCATGTAGAAATTCAATTTTCTTAAAAAGTTTCATGTTTGAAAAATCCTTTGTTTACCACCATATAAATTTTCCCAAAAAATGGATACAATTGGGAAATTTGAAATTAGCCTTGAAGAGTGGGAAATAGGTTGATTTGGTAACTGGGAATGCACAAGAAATAACTAAGTAAAAATGAATTCAAAAGGTAGGATTTATCATTGTGCATTGAGCATGTATAAAATTATTTAGTATGAAATTATCCACATTAGAATTATTCCCACCTTTGACTACAAACCCTAGAAACTTCATGTGAAATAGAAAAGTTTTAGTCACGTGAATTGCCTCCCAAAAATTAGTTTTTGATAATATTTAAAAACTAAAAAGACAAAAATTAGAGCATAAGCTAATTTTGAATTCTATTCATTAAGCACAAGGAAAATTATTTAGAGTGATCTTTTTCACATTAAGATTATTTGTAATTTGAATACCATCATGCAAAATTTATGCACAATTATATTTCATTTAAATTTTCTTAAATATGTTTGGAAAGTGCCTAATGGTAAAAAATGGAAGCTAGACTACACACCCAAAACACTTAAAAAAATGTATCTAAAGGTCGAACTAGGATTCAAAAGTTAAAAAAAGAGGTTACATGCTTTCATATATTCAATCAAGGCATGTTGTGCAAGCAAGGATACATACTTTTGTGTTTGATTTATAATAACATTCTATTAATGTGAAATTTTTGTACATGAATTTGATAATTTGATTTCTCTTCTTGAAGTAGTCTCAACATTGAATAGTTTGCATACCAAAGGATCGTAGTGACCAGAAGTAGGATTTATATGATGAAAGAAAATTGATTATGTTAGAATCAATGACTCTTTATTAAAGTGTAAGCATTTTTGTTCTTGTTTCAATGACCATTTGAAAATTGATATGTTTAACAATGTTTATATTCATTGAATACAAAATCTATCATCCCATAGACCAGTTGCATCTAAATTTATGTTTTTATTTGTAGAAAGCGTCACTCTATGTAAAAATGTGCTTTTATCATATTTCCCATACAAATCATAAAGGATTCCATGATGCGTCTCATTTTCATATGAGCATATTGCATCTAATTTTCCATTATTTAAAGATGATATGAATAAATATATCATTTTATTTCATAATTTATTTAATTTATAAATAAAATTAATCAGAATTTAAATTATGTCAAAAATGTAGTCACCTAAATTATATTTGAATTAATTAAGTTGTAAAAAATGCTTGTTTTCTAGAGTATTGTCAATACTAGAAAAAAATGGTTTTAGTTGTTGTTTATATATTTCAACATCTATTAAAACTTCATAGTTTTTTTTTTTTTTTTTCCCCTCTTTATCTTTCCATGTTTTCGCTATTATACAAAAGTGCATATGCATTAACTGTGACAAGAAAATAATAGTTCTTAAAAAACCAAGGATCACTTAAATGGTATTACAAGATAAATTGCATTTTTCCATTTGCACTAGCTTAATTCAATAGAAAAAGTTACAAACCAATGTAAATAGTTTTTTCACCAATGTTTTTATATCAACTGTATTTAAGATTAATGGAAATTGTAATTAACTGTTTGAACAGCTAATGTTGAAAGGGAAATGCAGTGAATACAATATATAAATCATTTACAATTTGTTATTTAAGAAAAGAAAATTTGTCATACAAAATTGAGAAAATACTATTCATAACGAAAATGCATTTGCCAATTAACACAAGAAGTGCAAGTAGATTAGAAAGGACAACATACAAGTTAGTGAAAAACATATTTGTTAAAAACAATTAACATTTTATTTTTCCTCAAAATAATTACCTTCCTTTTACATATGTTAATGCTTTTACAAACATTTACTTTATCCTTTTATTATATATGTAGGGTTATTTTTTATTGTATATTTAACTTATTAATCTTATTATTATCCTCCTTATGCCTATATACTATGAATTTTGTCTTTTTCCCCAAATGGTTGGGTTTGAAAGTTTTTCCTCCCATTTTAATTTTTCAGGAAAATTAGAATAGTTTGTGTGGGCCATGTAAATTAAGTTCTAAATAATTTAATTAACAAAGATAATATAATGTTGATCAAGTTTTATTTCTTATATTTTATGTTCAGTTAATTAAATATCTACATTTCCGATTTTATATTTATTCTTTATTTCATAAAATATATAGCATAATTTAATTCCTATAAAATTAAGTAATTGTTATTAATATGTTACATTTACTATATTCTATGGCATACACTTGAATATATATAAAATAACTAATCTATGTTATGTAATGTACAATATATTATTATTAATAATATATATTTTAAATATTATATTATTGTATGTTTATATATAATTACGCTGATGGCATTTTATGTTGGAGAGTATCCATAGATTCGTCTCAGATCAGATTTAAAAAACTCGAGTCTTTTTCTCCATTGATATTTTGATGTGTGTGGAGAAGCAGTACCCTTGTTTTTTATTCCAGCTGGCATCAATTCAACAGTCTTCCTCCACTGAGTTGTGCCCTCGACTTGAATAGCACAAAGATTGCTACGATATAAATGCAGATAGTTGGAAATTGTTTGTTTCCATCTTCGACAAATGGGATGCAACTACAGCCTAGAGCAATACAAGCCTGGCGGTTGCGATTGGGTATGCTCTATAGGGTGACGATGTAAAATGCCACCTTCAGATCCATTGCGAACGTACAACAATAATGCAATGGAGGACCGAATTGGAACGCAATCGACGTGGATATTTAGTGGGAAATTAAATGCCAAGCTATTATGCGAATTGAATGTAATTCACTCAATGCACAATGCATTGGATTGATTATATAAAGTGGTGCCAATGGGGAAGATTATAATAATAATCGAGCAATAGAGGCGCAGGTGCTGACGGAGGCGCAGGTGTTGGTGGAGGTTTCAGAGATGGAGGAGGTGTCGGTGGAGGGGCTGGGGCTGGGGGAGGTGCCGGCGGAGGCGCAAGCGGTAGAGGGGCCAGAGCCGTGGAAATCAAGAAAATTGGAAGAAGGGAAGCATACAGAATAACTTCGCACGTGAATTGGATTGCCTCCGCTGTGAGCACCCTCGTCATCCTCTTCTTCCACCCACGTAAATATAATATAATAAAAATATATATTGTTTAAATTATGTGTTAATATGTATATATATATATATATATATATATATATATATATATATATATATATATGAAAAATTCTAATATTAAATGATATAAAATTAAAAATAAAATTGAAATTGAAATATATTACTAAAATATAATATAATATTGAAATATATTATAATATTTATTAAAATATAACATATTATAAACATATATTATTTATAATATATTAAAATATGCAAGTGGTGGAAGATTTCAAAGTGAGATGGGCAACGATACTCTGGAATAATGACAGGGCAAAGATTTCATGTGATATCATACACCAAAGGACCCATATCATGCATATATATCGACTTTAGGGTAGTTGTTGAAATTACATAGCCTAAACCCATTATAAAGGGTTTGGAGAAGTATATATAGGTTATGGAATTTATGATGTTCTTTTCATTACAGTTGAAGTGAGTATCAAAGATTTTGTAAAGTGCATGTCACATGGATGCCTAATAGTATATTATAGAAATAATTAATATGTTTAATAATATATCATATTTATAATAATTACAATGTTATTTCCATGGTAGAGGAGTCACTGATTGAGACAAGAGACGATTGAATGGTGATTGACCCAAGGTGGGAGGGATAGTTAGTATGCTTAATTATCATGTAGTAGGGGGTGCCCACATTGTACACTTAAAAGAAGAATATAGTCCACAAATAAAAAGCAACATTTATGAAATAAAAACATGAAAATAAAGTATAGGATAATATATATTATACAATATAATATTTATATAAATTATATAATACATATAATACTCATATATATTATATAATTAATTTTTAATATATAAAAAACTACTATATAATACGTATAAAATCATTAACATTATATATATGTATAGTTACGAGGGGTTTTATAAAACGAAAGAGTGTATTTAATGACACTTACACCTCACTTAAAACCCAACACATTCTAAAATATTTTAGCACTTTCATATTCTGCAATAATGTATTTGGGTGTCAAAATAAGTTCATGTGAAGTTATTATTGTGCACAAGCCGATTGCGATCTGAGTTCTATTTCAATGATAGAGGGCATTTCATAGCACTTGTAGGCAATTATTTTTTGAGAACCCACTTACCACTTGGCACCTGCTATTTTTCCTTGCCATCTGCACATTGAGTATTTTATATTTGATTAAGAAAACACTTGACCTCTAAAGTTTTGATTGAATCAAAAATGTAAAGACAGTGATGTGGGGGTAATACATTGAGGTCATGAAGTTTGTTTTATTTCTTTTGTTGTAGTTAAATTGATTACTAAAGCTTTGGCAAAGTGCATGCCATATGGATGCATAAGTGGGCATCAAGCATGATATACTTTGATTGTCATGGAAGAGGGGAAACCAATTGAGAGAAAAGGTGGTTGCTTGGTAGTCATTCTTAGGTGGCAGGAAGAGCTTGTAGGTTTATTTCTCATGATGTAGGAGGTGCCGCCATTATTTCAAGGTATTGGTAATTCCCTTTAGATTCTTAATAGTTTTAAAAAGTGGTTTATATGGCTAGCTGGGAGTAGTTTGAATGAAACATTGTGACTTTCTTGGTTCACCCTTTCTCAAAGGTTTAAGTTGAAAAATGGATGCCCATAATTTTTATATTCATGGGGATGGGCATGTGATAGATGGTATGGGATAGATATAAATGTCAACAACTTGATGAGTTAATGAATCATTCAGGTGCATTAGTTGAGGTGTCCAATGTGTTAGAGTCGATCCAACTATTGGTGATCAAGTTTGAAAAACTAGAAAAAAAATCTTAGAGCAAAGATAACCAAATGATATAAAGAAATGGGTGTTCTGCGAGAATATATTAGTCTTGTCCCTCTATGGGAGAGAAGATCATCTAAAGTCCACTATAAACCATCATTAATGGTAGATATTGATGTGCAATAATAGCAGGGTATATTTTTTGATATCATATGCATTCCTAGACTTTATGACATATGTTGGACTTACATACACGACACCCATTACAAACAAGTTTATAGGTTGCAGCGTGGTGGCATCTGTTATTGATATTTTTAAATGTATGTTATTGTTTTCGTTATGGTATAAGTGGGTAACAAATCTTAGCATGTTTATTGATTAGATGTTTGGTATCATGAAAGGTCAATAAGTACAACATGATGTTGATTTGATTGCAAGAAGGCTCCATGTCCGATGTGCAAATCAAATTCATAACACTACAATGCCAATTATACAGAATCAAGATAGATAGTCCAACATCTATATTTTAAATTATGTTCATCTATATGTTAGCAAATATATTTCCACATGGAGAAATTACAAGGCCATACATAACTTGAAAGTAGTGAAAGATTTCAAAGTGAAATAGGTAGTGATGATGAGGGCTAATGAAAGGGTGTTTCATGTGTTATTGATATAATGTCAACTTCATGGTGGAAGAGTTAGGGAGGGTTGGTTGGTTTATTTATAAAGCATTAGGTTTATTTTTTCCCTTTTTAAATAGACGAAAACCTAGGAATACATATGTCAAACGTAAGAATCATGAATGCTACCACATTTAATGTTGGTGACAAATCTGAAAAATTGATAACAACATTAAAATTTTCCTTTTTCATGCATTCTCCTTGAATTTACACAAACACATCATTTTCATGTGAAGGCAAGAGGGAAAATATAAGTCCTAGACACATCTAGTGGATAACACAAAAATAACCTCCCAATGTACTTGAACCTCTTTAATGATTCTGACATAGGGACCAAAGTGCCCCCTCTCATTGCATAATTATTTTTGTGCTTGGGATAATGAAATGTGAACTAATTAAATTGGCCAAATGAAGGTGTAAAATAACTAAATATTTTTTATTCAGTGTGATGCTAATCTTTCCATAACTTTCAATCCTTCCATTTGTCACCATCTTTTCTTTGAGATCAAAGACAAAATCTAAATACTTATTGAGATGATGAATATTAAAAACTAATATCCTAATCATAAACTAAGCCCACAAATACTTCCTTGATGGAATAACACCTCACATAAGTGGAAGAAGATGATGATCTATCCAATATCTAAAAAAATTTACCCAAATCAACATAGTTATACAAGATCTATTCTGAAGGGTTGAGGGGGAAAATATGATGGTAATTTTATTGTAGGAAGGCTCCATATTTGTTATTTGACTCAAATCACACTACAATTCCACTTATATGGAGATAAGACAATGGGCTTCTGAAGTCTATATTGTATCATATTTGTGTCTTTCATTCAAACAATGAATTCATGATGCGTTTGTTGTAACAATTGAACAGGAAAAATAAAATATTTTATGTGAAAATTGATCCTTTTCTTCTAAGATGTTGGTTTCTCATTAACAGAGTTGTGGGGTCAGAATTGTGTTGATTGGTGTTGCTAGAGTTCATGGAGAACTCATCAGCATCTACATATCTCTTTTAAATCTAGGCAGGACAAGTGTTGTAAAAGAAACCTAACATATGTTTATATTCTAGCATTAAGGGTGTGCATGACCCTTTTCCTTCTTAAGAATATTAAATTGAAATATATATTAAAATATATTGTATATTTCCCATTTTATATTGACTACAATATAATATCTAATATAGTATAAAATAATATAATTTAATAATTAGTATACATAATATCATGTAGTATTTAAATATATCTATTATATAGTAGAATATGTCATAAAAAAAGATTAGGTTAACCATATTTAACCTAGAGACTCAAGTTTTTCCTCGTTATCACTCCTTTGCCTTTGAAAATCAATGAATGTTCATGGTTGGGGACCATTTTATTTAGGAGGATGCCCTTGATGCATATCCTCACAATACAATGTGAAGTAAATTTGAAGGATTTACAATAAAAACATAGTAACAAACTCCATCATGGTTGATGTGGGACTAAAGTCCCAAAAATTTCAAAGCAAGAGACCCCAAAATGTTTTTACTGACATATGTATTTGATTCAAGATCAATGCTAAAATGGAAGGGCGAGCTTGGAGATTAGTGGTGAAAAATAAAACTTAACTTGACTATTTTTACATTATATTTCACTTGGGTTCATTAAATTTTTAAATTTCCTTTTCTCTTCAGTGATCTTGTTGACTTTGCTAATCCACTATAGCTTCTCATTTACATTATTATGATTGTTGATGTTATAAATGATCCAACCATTTTTTATTTATTTTTCTCAACCATTTATTAGGGTGACAAAACATGATGTGATTTACTTGACGAAAAAATATTTCCATACTATACTTATGATCTTTACCAATAATCATAAGCATTTCAATTCTAAACCTTTGAGCAAAATGTGTCATCTAGATTTCACAATATATTACATTTATATCTATTTATATTTGATATGACATTTATGCATTTCAAATATTATTCATATTTAAGGAAACAATTGAATTTATATGACTTGCATCCATATTAAAGGGGTACGAAGCCCCCAAGGTGGTAGGTTATTTGATTGGACATTAGCTATTGTGAAGGGTTGAGAATGACAACATGACATTGATATTATGATAGGGTTTCATGTTTGATGTGTGACTCAATTAAACACTATAATGGTAATTATATTGAAAAAAGACAATGATATTCTAAACTATATATTGTAACTTATGTTCGTCTATGTAGACCCATAGAGAAGACTTCAATAAGGCCCACATCCTTCTATCACATGTATTGAAAGAAAGTTTTAATTTTATCTAGATAATACCTGGAACGAGAATTAGAAAAAGGCAATAATTTTGAGTGGAAAATTTGAGAATGTATTCATGTTAGTTATAACATATCAAATGAGTTTAGAGTTGAATATGACTTGATGCACCTACACAGATAACAGGGTTAATGAATGCATCGATACACAAAAAATGAATCACTAAAATGATGCAACCCAATAATAAGGTCATATTTAACAATTTAAAACATGATTATATTATATATAGTATAATACTATATTTAATGTATTATAATATTATAATATGTAATAAATTTATAAAAATATTATATTAAATATTATATTTATTATAAAATATTTAGTATTTACTATAAGAAGCACTCATTTGAGCTACACATCAGTCATGGGTGCTTTTAGTAATCAAATAATATCTCACAAAGACCTCATACACAATTGACAATAGAAAATTCCCAATCAAGTATGCCACCACCATGTAAGTTGCATAATATTTTTAATGGATACATATCTTGTAAATCCAAAATATGCCTTGAATCTCAGTTTGTTAAACTATATGGATTCTATAGGGTATCACATTATTTAAAATATGCTTTCTTAAAAATGGCAACATGGTTTTCAATGCTAATAATATATTAAATTATTACATTATATATAATAATATAATTTTTTATGTGACCTTTGGTGTATGATATCCATTAAATTGTAGGTACGCATGTGCTTAAGCTTACATAATTTCTCTAGACATACAAGATAGATTATGGGATGTTGGTGTCTTATCCCGACATCAATTTCAATTCCATGCTGATTCAAGATGCACATTAGATGTAGAGTTTTATAACACTTTAATCATAAAAATGGATTTAATGTTTTTTTTTAATAAAGCAAGTTTGTGTTAAACAAGGGAGTGTAAATCAAGATAACCATTGATCTCATTTAATATTATAATAATGTATACTATATTATTATTATTATTATTATTATTATTATTATTATTATTATTATTATTATTATTATTATTATTATTATTATTATTACTACTACTACTACTATTACTATTATTATTATTATTATTATTATTATTATTATTATTATTATTATTATTATTATTATTATTATTATTATTATTATTATTATTATTATTATTATTATTATTATAGTTAAATAATTATATATTATACATAATTGAAATACAATTTATAATAATATTATTATCAATATATATATATATATATATATATATATATAACACAGAATATTGGATTAATCTTCCTAAAGACCCAAGATTGATTTGATTTAAAATGGCTAGAATGTGACACTTTATTTTTTGTTTAATTTTATTGTTTGAAAGTATGCTAGTCTATGGATTACATATGTATCATGGTATTTTGCATCAATCTTATCATTCAATTGAGTTTAATTTTTATTATGAATTTCCTATTAATATCTACAGATGCATCTAATACTAATCACCAATTGACAATATTTTTTCTCAATCAATAACTCTTCTAGCATGAAATTCACATTGTATAACCAATAGTGTCCCCTTATATTCCCATGTGGTGTGAAATTTTCAAAATATTTGAGACTCACTCCAACCTTAATAAAATAACTAAGATAGACTCCATAACATAGTGAATAATAGATGCCACCACCTTGGAAGCTAAAAAACCCAGTTTAATGGGTACAAGATATGTAAATCCAACAACTGCCCTAAAATTGGGTCATTTATATGATATGAACCATTTGGTGTATAATATATCATAAAATAGCATATCATTACCCCTCATCAAAACAAACCAATTTACTTAGAAATACCATGTCATAGCATAAAGAATCAAATTAGATGGCCATTTCCAACCCGTGAAACTAGGGATTTACATTAAACCATATGATGCCATGTGTTCATGATGCTATATATGATTCCTTTTGGCATTCCTTACACACTAAGGGCAACTTCTAGTTAAATATAAATTGATATAGTAATAAATTATATATAATAAGTTCAATATGCAATAATATTAGAACATACATACTATGATATTAATATGTAAAATTGATTACTTATTATTCTATAACAATGTTTATGTGTTAGTTAACATAATAATTTGCATATTATTATATGTATTTATATGTGTATATGTAATATTTTGTATATATAAAAATACTATTGTAGTATTATATATAATTCATATTACAAACATATACTAAGAGAGTAATGAGTTATATATAATAAAATTGATAAGGCATTCTTTATCTACATGTATCATATTATAATATTATATAAAATCTATTAACTAGCAATTACCTTGACGGTGCAAAGAACACTGAAAAAGTAGCAAATAGTATCATAGGCAAGTGGTATCATATGGTATTATGTCAAGTGTTGGTGGGGTGGGTTAGCATTGAGTATGTGATAATATGTATTTTCATGTAGTCTTTTTGGTAGCATTCATTTTTTTCACCAAGTTACACTCAACATCTACTTAGGATATATGCAACAAGTTACAAGGGGATAATAACCAAACCAATAGAACAAGGGTCCATAGCAAATTTAAAATTTAAATATTAAGTTATGTCATATGTGATGGAATTTAATTTAAGGAAATAGACTCAAAGAACACTAGAAACACATTTTTGCAAAGAAGGTTAATATTCAATGAGGAAATGAGTTGCATATATAATTTTTTATACAAATTACATATATAAAACTATATAAGTGATTAGAAAATAAGATGACTACATTCATTTATTTTTGTAAAATTCCATTTGATAAAAGTATAGGACTGTATCTTACATTTACATTTGATACAAGTGAAGTGGAAAATGTGATTCTCTCAGTATTAGTTTTTCTTATTTCTTTACTTTTAAATATTGATAATCCTTAATTATTAAAAAATTATCAAATGTAAAAGTAGGGGAAATATATATGGCATCCAAGGAGCATAATCTTGGTACAATAGTGAATTTTATGTATTAACAATTTATGTTTCCAATATCAACTATTTCTTTAACAAGAGTCATTCCATGTGATTTATGTATGGTTAGTGTTAGCCAAAATTTGGCTATCATGGATAACAATAATTTGAAACTTTAATGAAGTTGATCTTAACTTTTTTGATATCCATTATGAGGGCTTTGTGTTGGTCATCAATTATCTATGTCATTAGGTAATGTGTCTCCCTTGGTAGCTTACAAGGTCATTTAAGATGGTCTAGTTGGTAACTGAATCAAGTCATGTTGTCTTGTCATCAAGTGGTCATTCTTTATGGTCTTCATTTTATTTTTAGCATTGTTTAAGGTAATTTAAATAGTTAAGGTCATGTGGAAATAAATTAAATGTTAAGGAATGCCCAAAGAAATAAGGTTGTAACCTTGTGAGGAACAAACATGGTCTAAAGCTAATCACATTGGTCAAGGAATAAGAACTAGTATGTTGGTAACATTGTTTCTAAGGTTATTTGGAGAGTTTAAGGTAATTTTGATAATATCAAGATAGTTTAATACATTAGTCTTATTATAATTTTCAATAATAAAGATAAAAACTTACTAGTAAAGAGGAAATATAAGGGTTTTGTCCTTGGAAAATGAATTTTTTTAGTTATATAACACCTATGTGATGACATCATGTTATAATTGACCATACACATTACCTAAATGTCTTGTATAACTAATTTTCAACACTAAAAATCCTTTTGTAACTACCATTCATCATTTTCCAACACACAAATTAAGAATTTTTGAGAGAGTTATATGCAAAGAAGGGTGTGAATCATTTTTTCACTCTCTTTCATGTCCATATAGTTCATGGGAAGATGAAAATTCATCTAGTTCACCATCTCCAATAATTTTAGACAGAAAAAACACTAAATATTTTGAGAAACGTATGATTTTTAAGGTCATGTGCAAAATGTTTATGATAATTTGGTAATGTATAAACTATCCTAAAATTTCCTCATGGCCTTTTCATACCCAAATCCATGCAAAAAGTGGAGGTTCATAGCTAAACAGTGCAAAAATTCACTCCATCTCTCCATTGATCTTCTTGGAAATAAGAAAAGGGCATTAGGTTTTCACTTGGTAATTTTAAGAGAGATAAATTTGGGATATGATACTTTTTACATATTATATCACCCTAACTCCCTTCCATGTTATGGAATTTATTTAATTGTTAAGTTCTTTAACTTTATGAACAACCATTAAGAAATTAAGGATAAAATAAAAGACTCAAAACACCACCTGGTTTAGTTTTACTCAAGTAAAAGGT
>JARHVA010006457.1:865000-909183 GCA_037957365.1 Torreya grandis | reverse complement strand
AGACTATGTGTTAATTGTACACTTTGTTTTTAATCTTTGTGACTTTTATGTCTATCCAACATGAACTTTGGAAATATGTCATCATGGTCATAAACATATCATGGTGTATAATTCCTAGTGTTACATTAAAAAGGATTTATTAGACTATAATGATCAATGGTTTGTTATAGTAATGAAGAATGGATGCATGTTTGAATAAAATAGGCATAAATATCCTCTAATCATTAATTTATCATATGTATAATCATTAACATCATATCACTTATCCTATCTAGACCAATCACACAAATCAATCATCATCATCATCCTCTAATGTATCCTATCATTTATCTTCTTATAACTCCCATTTTAGGAAAGATACATTGAATTGAGGTATTCTAAGACTATATAATAAATACTTTGGTCACATGGGGTTTCTAAGATCAACTCGGTTGCAATCATGTCATTTTTTAGGATTATCCATTATCTTCGCTATTTCATCTTTCACAATCATTAGCACTCACATCAATTCATACATTATCCACTCTTCTACCAAACCTAGTTCATCCTATCCAATCCTTCATCATCATGATCTATCATTAGCAATGTCAATATCATCAATATGATGGATCATTGATTGATAGACTTACATCACATCAATCACTATCATTCACATCCACTACATATATTATTTCCCTTTTATTTTTTCTTTATTTCTTCTTTCATCCATCACCTCATTCTTCCCATTCATGGAAAGCTACATTGGACTTAGGGTCTCTTGAGATTATGTAGGAAATGCTCAGTCACTTCAAAGTGATGAAGGATATCTTAGCCACACTAATCACTTGTTCCCCTTTGTCCCTTGGTCATTTAACCATATCATTTCTCATCCATGATAACATCATCATTTGACATGTTCTTTGACCTATCCTATCAAATCATTGTCCTATTTAAATTATAGCTCTCCCTAGCATGCATCCTTACCTAGGATACATCTAAATACTTTGGACAATCACCCAATCTAAGTTTTTATCTCTATATGGAATTAATCCTTTCCTAGTATGTGTCTAAATATCATAGTCTATTGACATCATCCCATTATGGCTTGTTCCCAATTTGGGCATGTCCAAAGATGTGACACTCTCATTTTTTCTCCCTTGCATGTCTTTTCCTAGGGTATCATCAATTTATATCTCATTTTCGACATCAATCTTAGTATTCATCACCTCTCCCATCCATCATCTTCACAACACCCCAACCCATTTTTCATCTATCCACACATCCTACCCCTTATTTCCTCTTTTGAGTGACCATTCATCTCATCCCTCCCTACATGTAGCCTCAAAGGAGCATCATTTATCCTAAGCATAATCCTTCCTAACTTACTAGCATTCATTCACGACCATATTTATTATTTAAAACATCATTAATTATTCTAGTCACAATGCCCTTTCAAAGAGGGGAAAATTTATACATCTAAATTTTCACGCTCCCTTCATCGTTACTAATTTTGTCTCTAATTCTATATAATTCATCTATAATTGGTCTTAATGTATTTTTACTAACCCCTCCTAGTCACTAGTCTAAAATTTTAATACATTATTCATATCACCTATTAACCTTACCCCTTATCCCACATAAATTAATTCTTATTATCATCATATTAGTCATTAATTCCCTCTAACCCATTATTTTGAAATTTTTAATTCCAATTCTACCTACCCCCACTTTCTCCTAAAAATCAGATTTCTAATCAAATTCATATCTCCTTATAATCATCATTGGTCCTTATTAATGGATTCTAGAACTCTTTGTATCTTCTAGAATATTCCACCATCCTCCACACTTTCTGGATAATTATTCTATATATTCTTCTAAGTAATTTTAAATTCCTTAGAAATCCTTCTTCATCATCTATATAATCTAATCATCCTCCATGAAAATTAAACTAACATATGTGAGGAAAATCTTTTGATATCATGCCAAATTTTGTCTATTGATTTCAAGCATCCATAACATCCATAGCCATCATGTTGTCTAAGTTCTGAGTCACAAGACAATCCAACATTCAATTGATTTCAAATAAAAATATCTTATCAAATTTAGGGAACATCTTTGTATTTGGATATAGATTGCATGAAATATTTAGCTAATATTTTTTTATTTCAATTAATGTTGGCATTCAATTTTTTTACCTTGCCTAATTATAGTATTTAGTGTAGTTTGAAATTAAATTTCAATCATTTGACATGTTGTTCATTGTCTTTGGCATTTGAGTCTTAATTTCTAATTTAATCCTAATATAGTTGTGTTACATTTATTAGATTTTAAAAAGGTGATGTCTTTATTATCATTGAACTACTTTACATATATTTTTTCCTTCTTTCTTTTCTTTCATGATATTGATCTTAAGGGGTTTCCTTTATTAAAGGGTAACAAAGTAGTTTTATGTAGTTTTTTTTAAAAATATATGTAATGGTAATCTCTCAATAGTAACTTCGATGTTGATTATGAATTTATCATATGGAATATTATTAGAAGTTATGTGAACCCTGAGCTTTTTCTTAAAAAATAAGGGACAAGTGTCTAGTGTGATGGATGAAAGGTTAACAACATTGTCTTGGCCATTCTATCCAAAATCACTACGAATCATATCTTCATTAACCATATATTTCATTACAACATTCTAAGTTTTAAGTTTTTATTTATTCATTTTTAAGCATTAACTTCACTTTCCTCTTCACTCAAATTGGACCTAGTAGTGAGATCTGAAATATTGGAAAATAAAAAATTTATATACTTGATTCCAAAAGAACCATACACATTATAACACTATGAAAAAACTAATCTTAAAACTAAAATGAAATCAATTTATGGAGGGGTCATGTATGATAATGTTTAACCCTAAAATTAAAATTTAAAGTGGTCTGATGTTAGCCTTATATTACTATTAAAGGTTTTTGTATAAATGACATTGCACAAGGGTGATAGTTAGATTTACATTATGTTGATTGTGTGCTAAACTGACATATAAACGTAAATTGAATTTGTTAAGATAAGAATAGGCTAAATATACAAATTAAAACTAAGATATGTATGTAAATAACAAGGAATAAATATAATTATATGGTTCTAATACTAACACTATGATGGATCTAGAACATAAAAGAAGTAGGCTAGAAGATAGTTCTGAAACAATCATCAGATTCTAGATCTGATGTTGTTGGAGATTTGGACACTAAAAACAACCTTATATGGTTACATCAATGATACTATTTAAGTTTGACATAAGTGTCCTATACACAATACCTAATTAAAAAGTATGTGACCACTTTGATGCTTCTAGATTTGAATTCACCTTCATTCTGGTGTATTCGAATCTAGGTCATGGATTGTCACTACTCATGAAATAGTAAAACTATAGCTATTCATGTTTATAGTGACCTTGGGTAAAATGGGTTAGTTGGAACATGGTTTTGATATAATCTCAAAGACCCTTTATGAATGAGAACTGTCTGCATAGCCAATACTCTAAAGAGGGCGTCAAATTCATGTAGTTTTTCCCTACATGTTGACATATGTGTGTATCATGTAATATTGTGCAAAGCAAGTATAATAATGACCTAAATTATAAAATGAAAAATTGAGATATTGAGATGATCCTTTAGTAATTCAAACATTTACATATTATTTACCTATGATTGGTATGGGAATATGAAAGATATGTTCAATTGAATGTTTGATAGAGTGCTTTTAATAAGTTACCTTGGTCTCTTTAGTATTTTTATAGGTGAGGAATGAACAAGGGTTGATATGGTATTTATATAAATACCATTAGAGAATTAAACTGCAATAAATTACTTATGCTAACCCTTAGGATATGTTTCATTTGAAAATTTGATTACTTGAGGATATTGAACACTTGCATCGGGTTAGAACACTAGCATTGATGCTAGTATTTGTCTTGGACATTAATGTCTAGGGAGAAAGAGAGTAGGTACATGTTCAAAACTTGAATAGATTAAAGACAAGTATATTTTTAAAAATAAATTTAAAGATAGAAGGCCTAGGTCATCAACATAAGATTTAGTCAGAGTAAAATATATAGGCCAAGAGACACAAGATAGAGCATATGCAAGACTCACAGAAATGGGAAAGGTCCAGAGTTGAGATGAACAACCAAGGTTTGATTTTTCCAAGTGTAAAATACTGAGGTGATATATAATCCATAAATATCATCTACATTTTCCCCCCTTCTAATATAGTAATCCAATTTCTATTCTAAAGGAAAGGAATGTATACTTAAGTGTGTATAACACACCTTGTCTTTGCATGTGCCCAACTTGAGAGCTTTACTAGTGACTGACCTACACCCTCAATCATGTTATAGTATATAATAAGTTCATATAATTTGTAATTGAAATTACTTTAAATAGATTAAAATTAAAATATAAATGTTTAGGAGTACACTTATGTGTAGATGTAATCTCCTTGCCAATTGGCAAGTTGAGTTGAAAAAGATGTATCAACGTAAGGATCTAAAAGTGAGATTAGGAAAAATATAGATAAATATTAAAATTATATATACACGCACACACATGCACGTGTGCGTGTGAAGGTATATGCCCCCAACCTTATAGGAAAAGTGAGTTTCCACCTGGTAGTTCAGATTAGCTCAATAGTGCAACCTAATGATACATATAGCCTAGTGAGTGTGAGCAAACCAAGTCACCAACACTATAAAAATGTTGATGTTGTATAATAATATTAATTTTAACCTAAAATCCTAGCAAGATTGAGTAGTTTGATCAACTCAACCATCCAAAAGGTGAACCAACTACTATATTAGATTGACTCAATTTCATAAAATTCCAATTGGTAGGTGGTGATAATCCATAATAATGTTCTAAAATTTTAAACTAATTTGGATTGTGTAATATTTGACATAGATTACATAACATATTCACTTTAGATATGATTTATGATGAAACTTTGTATAACAATGGTACCAATGTATAGAATTCTACCACAACTATGAATCGAAATCATATAACTATGCACTTTGACCTATTATAAAAACTATGTGTGGAGAACATGCTTCCAAAGTATGCCCCCACTATATATACAAAAATATGAAAACTAATATAATTATCAATGTGAAGAACATGTTTATAAAACATGCCCCCACTATAATCTAAAGATGTTGAATACTAAATAGGTGTAAAGAAAATGCTTTCAAAACATGCCACAACTTAATCTGAAAATTGATAATGTGTGGAAACCATTCCCATATGAAATACCCCAACTAACTATGAATATTGATATATGTACCATATACTGACAAAGTTTGGATAACATGCTTCCAAATTATGCCATCGTTGAATCTAAAAATTGTGCCAAGTATGGATAACATGCCCATATGACATGCCCCCATTAAATATGCCCCTCTTACCTAGGATATAATAGTTACCTCACCTCAAATGGATAGTAAAAGTGTATAATATGTGAATGGAACCATTTAGTATATCTAAGAAACATGTCTAGGTAAATATAGCATTAAAACACAAAATAATGTGATCATATGAAGGTATAAGATGCATGATAAGAATCATGGCAATGTCTACATAGTAATAATACAATATCAACAAGTAAATCAAGAAAACACACATAAGCACTCAAAATCAAGTTAAAATACAATGGTCTAAGGAACCAAAAACAAGGGGCATGTTCAAATGTCACACAATCGAAAGGATATGACTTAGTCAAATGTCCACAAAAGCAAGGATGACATGTTCAAATGTAAATACAACAAAAAATGAAATATGAAAATGTCAATGAAATCATACATATGCATGAGGGCCACAAGTAAAAGAGCATATTTAAATTCTCAAATAATAAAGATAATAGCAAGGTAAGACATTCAATAAAGTGTGTATATTAAATCATAATCAACTAGCATATACGTGTCATAGTAGCCCATCGATCAAATATGTTATAAAAAAGATTCAAGGGTATAGCATATCAAGTACCATGTGCAATATATAATCATGGATAAATTCATGTGTAAGTACATATTTAATCTCAAAAATGATAATTTAAAGTGACCATCGAATCATATAACCTATGTGTATCAAGATCAAAGAAGCAGATACCCCCAATGTTTGCATGACATGAGTAGAGGGAATGCCCAACATTAAAAATAGGAATAGGCCATGAATCTATGTATGCTTGTATCACACTCAAGTATAAGTATGGAATAGATGTGTATATGTATAAGTAATAATTATGCTATCCAATAACATGGAACTAACTCAAATATGCCAAGGAGCCAATAAAACATGTAGGTGCCAAAAATAATTTATTATTATTATTATTATTATTATTATTATTATTATTATTATTATTATTATTATTATTATTATTATTATTATTATTATTATTATTTTAAGAGACTAACCTATGATCTCATCCAACGGATGGTCATATGTATTTTCCCCACTTGGTGCCCAACAACCTTAAGTTGGATCTTTTAAATTGTTTTCATCATGATTGGATAGGTTGCAAAGGTACATAAAATGTTCCTCATGATTTTCATGTGTAGTATAAAAAATAATACTATCATTTGTAATATTTATTAATTTACCTTCACGAATAAAGGAAATACCCAAAGAGTTTATAGTGTAAGTGCATATGGAGATGTGGTGGGCATAACCCAAATCTATGTTTGAATTACTTTAGGACCACAAGAAATTGGTATTAGTATATTACCCAAGGAGTCTTTCTAACTTCCTTTATTTTTTAAGTTTTTTATATTGAATCCAATTTTTTGTAAGTGTCTTACATTATAATTAGTTTTTGCTTGTCTAAGATCAATAAGGTTACACCAAAAATAAGCACCACCCATGTATAAGGTAATTACTAAATCTTGTTAGTGTGGATACTTTTTGTATTGTTTGGTTTTAAATTCTTGCATAATATATGGGCCTTGTATTGGATACATGTTATGTAACATATTCAATCTAGTCATAAAAATATTAGGAATACCACATTTTTTTTTCATAATGTTTCACAGGTAAGTTATCTCCTTCCTTTGTTTGATGGATAAAACTCTTGTTTTTTTCGGGAAATATGTTAAGTTTTGTTGAATGAGTAATTATGAAGGAATCATATATATGCACATCATTATATAAAAGTGTAAATGAATCATATTGTTTATGTAATGCTCTTTCCTTTAAAGGGGAAATAAGGTCCCTACTAAAGATAAATTGTAATTCTAAATCTGAGGGTCTAAATGCGAGATCATATGATGTACTTTTGAATTGAATAGTATAATCTTGAAGGGATTCATCATCACATTGTTTGAAATTGTGAAAATATTCTAATGTATGTTTTGTCACCTTGTGATTATTAAAAGACATGAATAATACATTTTTCCTGTTAGAAAAAATGGTTAAGGAACCCTTTGGTAAACTATAGAACCAATTTTGAGCCTCATCAAAAATGCTCATATGGAAAACTTGTAGTAAAAGTTTGTAATTTTGTGACCATTGACCAAAAGAATGTATAGAACATATCATGTGCTTAAATAAATGGATGTTTATGTGTTTTAAAGGGATGTAAATATGGTAGCTCAAAACCTTGTGGATAAGGATATTCAAGTATATAATTACTAAGAGTTTGCTTATTGAATGAGGTTACATGTGCATTATTATTATGGAATTTCATTTGCATTTTAAGTATAGAAACCTATTTTTTAAGATCCCTAGTAGTGGTCATCATATACATAAGATATTCCATTGGAATAGTGGTTTTTATCATAGGTGTTATCATTGGTTGCAACCTACTACCAATTTTGAATCTAGGCATATGATCATCATCATCATCATCATGTATACCAAGTGAAATTTCATGATCAGTAAATGTAGGTTAAGTCGATAGTAGCATGGAATCTTTGAACTTTGATGCTTTTGGTATAATAATTTGAGCTTGAAAAATCTTTGGTAAAGGTCCCTCTTTTGATATATATTTTGTTTCTAATGAATAGATGAGGGATACGTCATCTTTAATAAGGGGAATATTTTTTTGGAATGTAGTAATAATGGGGGTGTGAATTAATTTTATTGAAAGCATGTCCCCCTTATAATTTACTTGTGAATCATTGATAATTTTTTGATGTAGTTGTCTAAATTTTTTGTGATCAAATGAAGGAGTCTCTTGGTCATATGTACCCACTCTTATGGTAAAATTTACATGAAGGGCATGCTCAGATGACTTGCATTGTTGTTGCCTCATGGAATTTTCTAAAAATCCTAAGCCTTTCTGAGATGCATTAGTTTTAAGTATAATAGGTTGAGTTATGCCTTTCTCTTGTTTTCCCAATCCTTGGCCTTTGTATCCATATTTTTGTAAATATTGAGGACCGAAATTATATGATGGTGGTGTATAAATAATGGGTAAAGGATCTTTATCTTAATATGACTCAAATCATATATTTAAATGGTGGGAGCATGGAATTGATTAAATGGATAACAACTACCATCATTCAAGGCTTTGAAGTTATATTATATAATAGTTGGAAGGATACAATCAATATTTACCCCTTGTTTTATAAAAAGTTAGAGAGTTTCATAATCATAGTCATCAAAGCAAGCAATATAATTCATGATAGGATATGTGAGGTAAATAAAGATTAGGACAAAGCAGGTAATAAGCATCTTATAGGGTATGCTTAGGCAGTAACAATGTTCAAAGGTTTACCTTAAAATAGAAATCTAAAGTATTTTTATGTTAGCCTTATATTACTATTAAACGGGAATATATAAATGGAAATGCACAGGGGTGATAATCAAATCTACAGTAGGCCAATTATGTACTAAACTCAAATATAAACATATACTGAATTTGTTATGCTGAGAATAGACTAAATATAGAAAGTAAAACTAAGTTGTATGAAAATGACAAGAAAGTAATGTACTTAGATAGTTTTGATGCTAACATAATGTTGTATTTGGAACATGTAGGAAGCAGGATGGAAGATAGTTCTAGAAAAATATGCAACCATTTGGATGCTTTTTTATTTGACTTCACCTTTATTATGGTGCATTTAGATCCAGGTTATAAATTGTCACTCCTCATGAAATTATAGAAACCTAGTTCTTCATATTCATCGTACCCTTAGCATACAATGGATTAGTGGGCACATGGTGTCAATCTAATCCCAAAGGCCCCTCTATTAGTGAGAACTGCCTACATAGACAATATTATGAAGAGGGCCTCAAAATAATGTAGTTATCCTCTATGTGTCTATTTGTGTGTGAATCATATAATATTGTGCAAATTAAGTACAACTATCATCTAGCTAGTAACTTAAAAAATCAATCTCTTGGACCACTCTTTTAGTAATTTAAACCTATAGATCTATTATACCTATGACTGGTATGGAAATAGCAAAGCTTTGATCAACTGAATGATTGATAGAGTTCTGTTGATAAAATGCATTGGTCTCATTGGTCTTTTTCTAGGTTAGGAATGAATGAGGCTTGATCTTGTATTTATAAAAATCCTTTTGGAGAAGTAACTCACATTAAATCACTTTGTCTGACCATTAAGATACATTTCATTTTCAAATTAAATTAATTTAGTGAATTACACACTTGCATTGGGTTATGACACTAGTGTTTGTCCCATATATTAGTGTCTAACGAGTAAGAAAATAGGTTTAGGATTAAAATGTGTAAAGATGAAAGATAAGTACATTTTAATTATTTTGGAAAAGATATAAGCCCCTAGTTATCAACATAAGATTGTTTGGAAAAAGAAATATATTTCGATGGGTACAAGATAGAGTGGATGTGAGACTTGCAAAAGTAGGTAAGGTCTAAAACTAAGAGGAACAACAAAGGTCTAAGTTTTCCATGTGCACAAGATTGAGGTGTTATATAATACATAATTATCATCTGAAAAACATTATAAGGTCTTAAAAATTTTAAGGTCATAATTTGTTTAAAATATTGAATATTAATTTTTTGTTTAAATATTTCCTTTTCAAACATTCTCCCCTCTTGCATTGTCATTTCCCAGCATCTTATATCTAAGAGGAATTACCATCTCTTTCAAAAAACAAGTTTTATCTTGCTCAAAGAACTCATGAGATGATCCATAACATGTTTAAAATTTGTCACTAACAAAATGTGTGATATGCATCTCCAGTTGAGAAAAATATTAGAGATAAATTTATGGCCAAAAATGAACATGTACCCAATGGGGAAGCTTAACCATCACTCAAAAACTAGTTGACTTTAGTTGGGAACTAATCAAATTTTTTAATATTTAAATTTTTTTTAATATGGATTTATGTGATTAGTTGAGATTATGGACCCTACCAATTTTGAGTGATGGTTAAGATCAATCGTACTCAACTATGAAAAGGGAAAGTACATAGCAAAACATAAAAATGAATGAGTGGAATATGTTTAATGTGTTATATAAGATAAAAATTTAGATTTTTTTAGTGATGATTATATCACATGACTGAGGTAACACTTTATCCATAAATTATGATGTTAATGTATTACAACCATGTCAAGCTCAAATCATGGGTGGAAATCTTAAAATGGGATTGATAGTAGTCATTTTTCCATATGCACTCAAATGCTTTCACCTAATTCATATGTTCTCAGCATTTAATAAGTGTTTCATCTGATTCCATACATGTCATATAAATCTATAGCATTGAAACACATAAAAAAATGAAAGCACTGGTAGTTACCTCACCTCAAATGGATAAGACAATTATATAATATGTGAATGGAACCATGTATCATATAGAAAAACATGTCTAGGTAGATATAGCATTGAAACACATTGAAAAATGTGATCATATAAAGGCATAAGATGCATGATAAGAATTATGGCAACATATAAATAGTAAAAGTACAAGCTCAATAATTAAATCAAGCACACACACACATAAGGACTCAAAATCAATTTAAAAGATAATGGTCCAAGGAGACCTAAAATAATAGGCATTTTTAAATGCCACATAATCAAAAGGACATGACTTAGTCAAATGTCAACAAAAGTTAGGATGACATATTCAAATGTTCATACAACAAAAAATGGTATATGCAAATGTCAATGAAAGTATGTACATAGGCATGGGGACTGCATGTAAAGGAATATATTTAAATAATATAATAAATAAGAGAATAGTAAGGTAAGGTATTCAAGAAAGTGCATAAAGTAAATCATAAGAAACCAACATAAACATGTCATAGTAGTCTATGGATCAAATATGTTAGGGAAAAAATGTCAAGTGTATAGCATATCAAGTACCCTGTGTAATATATAATTATGGATAAAGGCATGTGTATGTACATATGTAAGCTCAAACATGATAATTTAGAGTGACCATTGAATCATATAATCTATGTGTATCAAGATCAAAGAAGTGGATGCCCCCAATGTTTGCATGGCATGAGTAGAGGGAAGGCCCAACATCTGAAATAGGAATAGGTCATGTATTTATGTATGCATGTATCACACTCAAGTAGAAGTATGACACACATGTGTGTATGTGTAAGTAACATAAATGTTATCCATAAACATAGAACTAACACATATATGTCAAGAAGCCAATAGAACATGTAAGTTCTGAAAATAATTTTGAATTTTTGAAATTTACTATTATTATTGTTGTTGTTGTTGTTGTATTTGAAGAGACTAATATATGATCTCATCTAATGGATGTTCATAGGTATCTCCCTCACTCTATGCCTGCCAACCTTAATTTGGATCTTTTACATTGTTTGATTCATAATTGGATAGGTTGAAAAGGTACATAGCATGTTCATCCTTGCACTTTATATGTGTAGTATGAGAAGTAATGTTATCATTTGGAATATATATTAATTAGACTTCGTAAGGAAATAAAATACCTTGTTGATTTGGATCAGTGTTTGCTTCTATTTGGTTTAGCCAAAGAGTTTCTAGTGTTAGTACATATGGAGATGTGGTGGGCATAACCTAGACCTATGTTTTAATTACTTTAAGACCATAAGAAATTAGTATTAGTATATTTCCCAAGGAGTCTTTCTAACCTCTTTTATTTTGAAAGTTTTTTTAGATCAAAGCCAATTTGTTGTAAGCATCTTAAATTACAAGTAGTTTTACTTGTGTAGGATCAATATGGTTATGAAAAAAATAAGCACCATGCATGTATATGTAGGTTTCATTTTATTGGGCCATATGAAAAAAGTATATGGAGGTCTTCAGGTGAATCAAATTCATAATGGTGACAAATCAGTTTGGAAAGCATATCATTGCACAGGTAAATCATGTGATGCCATGTGACAAAGCACACAAGAACTTCCAGCATCTAACTATAGCCTGATAGTACCCAAAAATAGCCTATGGGTGCTTGAATACAACCTACGGATAGATGTTGGAATCCTATAGGTAGATTTCGATAGCTTATGGGTGGATGTTGTCATCCTATGGGTGGAGGCCTATAGCCTGTGGGAAGCCTATAGGTAGACACTGATAAGATTTTGGTGTCCACCCATAGGATATAAGCCTCCACACATAATTTGTCAACATCTTCCTATAGGTTATCGACATCCATCCATAATTTTCCAACAACCACCCACTCCTTCTCGTCATCTGTCCATAGGCAGCCTACCATTGTTCACTCGTAACTTATCGTTGTACACCCATAGCCTAACATTGTCCACCTGCATGTTATTGTCAAACTATATTCAAGCACCCATAGGCTGCTATGGAGTGCCCACACACAAAAGATGTTTTCAATCACCCACAATTTATCATTAGATACCGTTGTGTTTAATTATTGTGATGGCACTTAAAGAGTAGTAAATGGAATTATAGCTAAAAAATACTAAGAAATTATATTGTAAAAAAATTGTTGCATATCTTTCTAAAAACTATTTTTTCTTGAACCCCTCCTCAGACCTAAAATATAAACCACCAAAAAAATCCTAAAGTCACTTGACGATATATGGTGAATTCCTCTAGACTGGCTTTTGATGTACCAGTGAATTAAATTTATATGAGGAAATTTTATATTCAAATGTAGGAAAACCTCTCCTCAAAATTAACTTTGACCTCAAAAATTTAGGCGATCCCACCCTGTCAGCCACTTCATAAAAATCTCCAAATTTTGACTTCAAAAAATAAAATATTCATAGATTAACGAAGATTCACCACTAAGAAAACCCCTATGTATAAGGTAATTGTTAAATATTTTTGGTGTTGATGTTTTTGTGTTGTTCATTTTGAGATTCTTGCATAAGATATGGACCTTGGATTAGCCCTAAGTTAAGTATCATTTTCAAACTGGTCATATAAATATTAGGAGTGCCACATTTTTATTCATATTGTTTCTTAGGTAAGTTCTCTCCTTCCTTTATGTGAGGGATAAAAATTTTATATTTGGAGGGATATATGTTAAGTTTATTTGAATGAGTAATTGTGAAGGAAGCATATCTATGCACATCATTATATAAAAGGGTAAATGACTTATATTGTTTATTCAATTCTCTTTCCTTTAATTGGGAAGGAAGTCCCCTAATGAAAATAAATTGCAATTCTAAATCTAAGAGTCTAAATGCTAGATCATATCATGCACTTTTGAATCGAATAGTATAATATTAAAGGGATTCATTATCACATTGTTTGAAATTATGAAAATGTTCTAATATATGTTTTGGCACCTTGTGAATATTGAAAGCCATGAAGAATTCATATTCCAGTTGGAAAAAAGAGGTTAAGGGACTCTTTCGTAAACTATGGAACCAATTTTGAGCCTCATCAAAAATTATCATATAGAAAAGCTTTAGTAAAAGTTTGTCATTTATTTCTCATTGACCAAAAGAATTTATATAACATATCATGCAATCAAATAGATATTTATGTGTTTCAAAGAGATGTAAATATGGTAACTAAGAACCTTTTGGATAAGGATAGTCAAGTATAAATTTCACAAGAGGTTGACTATTGAATAAGTTACATGTGCATTATTATTATGGAAATCCATTTTCATTTGGAAGTATAAAAACCTTATTATAAATATCCATAATATAGGTCATCATAGACATAAGATATTCCATTAGAATAATGGTGTTTGTCATAGGTGTTATCATTGGTTACAACCCACCACCTTTTTTGAATCTAGGCATATGAGTATTATCATCCTCATGTATAATAAGTGCAAGTTCATTATCACTAAATATAGGGTACATTGGTAATGGTATGGAATCATTGAGATTTGGTACTTTTGGTATAACAATTTGAGCTTGAACAATCTTTGGTAAAGGTCCATCTTTTTATATGGATCTTTCTTCTAATGAATGGGTGAGGAATCTGTCATATTTGCTAAGGGGAATATTGTTTGTGAAAGTAAGAATTATGGGGGTGTAAATTAATTTTCTTGAAGGCATGTCCCCATTAAAATTTATTTTTAAATCATTCATAATTTCTTGATGTATTTGTCTAAATTTTTGGCAATCAAATAAGGAGCCTCTTGGTCATATGTACCCACTTGTGTAGTAAAATATATATGAAGGGCATGCTTAGATGTCTTGTATTATTTGTGCCTCATGGAATTTTCTAAAAATGCTAAGCCTTTTTAAGATGTATCATTTTTATGAATAATAGGTTGTGCTATGCCTTGCCCATGTTTTCCCAATCCTTGGATTTTGTATCCATATTTTTTAAAATATCAAAGACCAAAATCATATGATGGTGGTGTAGGAAGTATGGGTAAAGGTTATTTATCTTTTGTATCATGACACAAATTATCTCTTAAAATGGTGAGAGCATAGACCTAATTAAAGGGATAGTAGCTACAACCATTCAAAGCTTTGAGGTTATATGATTTAGTAGTTAGAAGGATACAAGAGTAATCAATTTTTACCCCTTATTTGATAGAAAGTTTGATAGTTTCATAATCATAGTCATCAAATCAATCAATATCATCCATGATAAGAGATATGAAGTAAATAAATATTACAAAAAATCAAGTAATAAGCATCATATAGGGTATGTTTAGGCAGAAATGATGTTCAAAGATTGGGTTCAGCAGCTATTTAACCCTAATCTAAAAATCTAAAGTGTTTTGATGTTAACCTTAGATTACTATTAAAGGGGTATATAGAAATGAAAATGCACATGGTTGATAATTAGATCTACAACAAACCAATTGTGTGTTAAACTTAGATATAAAAATATATTAATTTTGTTAAGCTGAGAATATGTTAAATATAGAAAGTATAATTAAGTTATGTATGGAAATGACAAAGAAATAATAAGTTTTAATGCTAACATATTGTTAGATTTGGAACATGAAAAAAATAGGCTAGAGGAAAATTATATAAAATGATGAAACTATTTGGATGCTTCTATATTTGACTTTGCCTTTATTCTAATTCATTCAGATCTGGGTTATGGACTATCACTCATCATGAAATTGAAAAACATTAGTTCTTCATTTTCATAGTGATCTTCGAGGAAAATGGCTTAATGGGCACATGATGTAGAGTTGACCCCAAATATCCCTATGTTAGGAAGTGTTGCTTACATAACCAATACTATGAAGAGGACCTCATACTATTGTAGTTCTCTTCTATGTGTTGGCTTGTGTGTGAATTATGTAATATTGTGCAATGTAAGTACAATAGTGAACTAGCTAGTAACTTGGTAAATCAGTATCTTAGAATACTCTTTTAATAATTTAGACCTGTAAATACATTGTACATATGATTGATATAAAAATAGGGAAGCTTTGATTAATTTAATTCTTGATAGGGTGCTTTTGATAACTTGTCTTGGTTTCTTTGGTCTTTTTCTAGGTGATGAATGAATGAGGGTTGATCTTGTATTTATATCGATCCATTTAGAGAAGTAATTCATATTGAATCACTTAGGCCAACCATTAGGATATGTTTCATTTATAAATTAGATGACTTTAAGGTATTGGACACTTGTATCGAGTCAAGATACTATCATCAATGTTAATCTCTATCCCAAATATTAGTGTCTAGGAAGCAGAAAAGTAGGTACAAATCCAAAACGTGTAAAGATAGAAAATAAGTACATTTTAAGCACTCTGGACAATATAGAAGGCTTGGGTCATCAACATAAGACTAGTCAAACTAAGAGATATAGGTCAAGGAGTAAAAGATAGAAACAATATGAGACTTGAGGAAGTGGGTAAGGTCTAGAACTGAGAGGAACAACCAATCTCTAAATTTATCAAGTGTACAAGACTGAGCTACTACATAATCCATAAATATCATCTATAGAGCATTACAAGGTCTACAAAATTTTGAGGTCATAATTTGTTTAAAATATTGAAGATTAAATGTTTCTAAAGAGATTTCCTTTTAAAAACATTCTCCCCTTGCAATGCCATTTCCCACCATCTTATATCTAAGAGGAATGACCATCTCTTTCAAAAAACAAGTTTTCTCTTGCTCAAAGAACTCATGAGACAATCCATAAGATGTTTAGATATTGTCAATAAGAAAATGTGTGATGTCCATCTTAAGTTGAAAAAAATATTTAAAAAAAAATTATGGTGAAAATCGATTTGTACTCAATGGGCAAGCTTAACCAACACTCATAAACTAGTTGACTTTAGTTGAATAATAAATCAATTTATTTTTAATATTTAACATTTTTTTATATAAATTTATATGATTACTTGAGAGTATAGACCCCACCAGTTTATGAATAACGATTAAGATCAACTCTACTAAAAGATGGGAAGTGCCTAGCTAAGCATAAAATAATCAGTAGAGTATATTTAAAGAGAAAATTTCATATGTTTATTGGAAAACATTAATTATTAACAGCTAGGGATTTATTGTAAAATATTTTGCTTGGACTTTTTTCGTTGTTCTGCATAGCTGTCCAAGAGGATATGCTTTAAATATTTTTTATTTGTTGTCCAATCTTGTTGTGTGAGCTGTAACTACTCCTTGCCTTGATCCCTAAGCAAAGAGGAGAGGATTTTAGAAAAAAATACAAGGCCCTACATACAGCAGTAGGTAGGAGCTGAGAAGAGTCTAGACAGAGTAGGAGAGAATTTATTTTATTTTATGTATGCACTGAAAAAGGTAGAAAATGATAGATGTGAACAGCAGAAAGAAAGAGAGCAGAGAGGAAAAGAAAAGAGGGGTATAACTTCATCAACAAAGGATATATACAATTTATATAGTTTATGTGCAGTTGTAGCTGATTTATCTTTTATAAAATGAATATATGCATTTTTCTGAAGCTAGTGTGTGTGCAGATTTGTTTTTTCTAACCATTGTAGTTATTTCTCTCTTGCTCTATATTTTTTCTGGGTTATTTCTTTTCTGCCCTATTTTGCTTATGCACTTTAATAATCTATTTTTAAGGCATTGTGTTTGTATTTATCTCCCACAAATTGGTATTAGAGCCAAAAGAACCTCTATCCTTCCATTTTTCTGAGTTCCTTTGAAATCCATTAATGGCTTCCACATCTGGTGTACCCTTGTCTAGTTTGTAAACCCCTATTTTCACAGGAAATAATTATGAGTATTGGTCTTTAACAATGAAAACATTGTTTCGGCTTCAAGACATCTGGGAGATAGTTGAAAATGGTTATGTGGAACTAGCAAAACAGGCATCATATAAAGTCCTTACAGAAGCTGAGAAAGACACTTTAAAAGAATAGAGGAAGAAGGATGGGAAAGCTTTATTCTACATTCATCAAGAAATGCATGAGAGCATACTCCCAAGAATAATAGTAGAAAAGCAAGCCAAGGAGGCATGGGATACACTACAAATTGGTTATCAAGGTATAGAAAAGGTAAAGACTGCTAAATTACAGCTCCTTAGAAGAAATTTTGAAAATTTATCAATGAGAGACTCAGATTCAGTAGAATATTTCTTTACACATGTTGTTGGTCTGATTAATCAAATTAAATCTCATGGAAAGGTCATAGAGGATCGGAATTTTTTTAAGAAGCTGATTAGAAGTATCCCTTCTAAATTTGACCCTCTAGTTGTGGCTTTAAAGGAAACCCAATATTTGAGTCAGTTTTCTTTTGATGAGCTTCATCCCTCTCTCATCAACCATAAATATAGACTAAATAGGTCAAATAGTTCATTTGAAAATACATTTTCATCTTAGTCATCCATAAGCCATGGAAGAGGACAATGTAAATTCAGTCCTAGAGGTACAACGAGAATTTCTTCTAGAGGTGGACATAACAGTAGTCCTACAAATGTTGGTGGAAGACGCCAAAATCAAAATTCCAGTCACACAAGTGGCCCAAGGAATGAAAAATCACATGTTTAATGTCATTATTGTAAGAAGTTTGAGCATTATGCTAATGAATGCAAGAAAAAATAGTATGACCTGCATAAGCAAGGTCAAAATTAATCAAGTAGCACTACCACAAGCACTATGTTTATTGCATGCACAAGGATTGCTAAAGCAATTCCTACAAACTCCCCAATTGAGTGTAATGTAGTCCAAGAAAGCCCATGTGACATATGGTATTTGGATTCTAGTTGTAGTAATCACATGATAGGTAATGTAGATCTATTTTCTAGCTTGGATGAATTAGTGCAAACTGATGTCATACTTGGTAACAACAAGGTCATTGTTTTGGGTAAAGTTATAGTCAATATTCTAACCAAAAAGGGGGAGCAAAAATTTATGCAAGATGTTTATTATGTTGCTGGTCTAAAACATAACTTAATGAGCATAAGCCAACTAGTAGAAAAAGGCTATAGAGTGTACATGGAAAACAATGAGTGTGTGATTATGGATAGGTTACCAAGAAAACAACTAATTGCTAAAGTGCAAATGACTAGCAACCAGATGTTTCCCTTGAGGATAACACTAAATATGAAGGGAAAAATAGCCCAAGCTATTTATAAAATAAATAGTGTACATTTTAGAACTGACTTTAAGGAAAAATATAGGAAATCAGAAGTTGAAATGAATTCTACGGGTTTAATAAATTCAACTCTAGAGCAAGTCAATGTACATTTTAGAGCAAGCCAATTCAGCTTCGAAGAAGTAAAAGGTAGTGGTGGAGAAATTCAAACAACATTTTAGTTAGTTGTAAAGGATGAGTCTTGGTTGTGGCATTTCAGATTTGGGCATTTAAACTTTGGAGGGCTAAAGACACTACATATGAAGAACATGATAAAAGGATTGCCATTAATTGAGAAATCAGAAAGAGTTTGTGAAGGTTGTATCATGGGAAAACAACGTAGAGAGTCTTTCTTGATTGGCAAATCAATAGCAGCAAGAGCACCACTTGAGATTGTTCACTCGGATATTTGTGGGCAAATACAAACACCATCTATAGGAGGTTGTACTTATTTCCTTACTTTTCTTCTTAAAACATAAGTTTGGTGCATTTGCTTATTTTAAATAGTTCAAGGCACTTGTGGAGAACCAAAGTGGCTACTACGTCAAGGTTTTGAGGATGGATAGAGGTTGTGAATATATCTCTAATGATTTTATAACTTCTTGTAAGTTACATGGCATACACACAATTTACAATGCGCTATACACCTCAACAAAATGGTGTGGAAGAGAGAATCGAACTCTTATGGAGATGGCACATAGTATGTTGGCAGCCTCACATTTACCAAATGAATATTGGGCTGAAGCAGTGTCAACTACTGTTTATATCATGAATAGGTGTCCAACAAAGAATGTGAAGAATAAAGTCCCTCAAGAGGCTTGGACAAGATAGAAACATAGTGTTTCTCATTTTAAGGTATTTGGTTGTGTTGCATATGCACATGTTCCAGATGAGTTGAGGAAGAAGTTAGACTATAAAAGATAAAAATGTATATTTGTTGGCTACTCGGAGGATACAAAGGCATATAAGTTGTATAATCATATCACTAGAAAGGTTATAATCAGCCTTGATGTTCAGTTTGTGGAAAATAAAGCATGGGATGGAAGTGTAGAGAGGACTATAAACATTATTCTTATTTTTCCTCATGATGATATGGTGGATGAAGTGTTTCCATCATCAAGTATAACTCAAGAAATAACTCCTTCCACTCCCAGGATAGCACCACAAGTTGTAGGTCAAGCTACACCCCCATTTACATCAAGAAGATCTTCAAGGTTGCTGCCCACACCAAGAGTAAAACAAAATCCACAAGTAACCACAAGAACATCTACATTAGCCAACACCCCTAGAACAACCCTAGCTAGCACTCCAAGTAGTTCTACATCTTCAGATCCAACTCTAGAAAGCATGCAGCCACAAAAAACAAGGAGGTTGAGTGAGTTATATAATGTTGATACTACAAATTCATTTTCAATCTTTTCTTTATTTTCTCATATAGATGATCCATTAACATTTGAAGAAGCTAAGAGTGATGATAAATGAGCACAAGCCATGGATGAAAAGATTGAGTCCATTGAGAAGAACCAAACATGAGAGTTGGTTGAGTTTCCTGAAGGCAAGGATGTAATAAGTGCAAAGTGGATTTATAAGACTAAACAAGATGTTAAAAACATAAAGCAAGGCTATTTGCAAGGGGATTCACACAACAGCCCAGAGTATATTTCAATGAAACATTTGCCCCTATTGTACGATTGAACATAGTTAGGACCGTATTGGCCATTGATGCCCACAACAAGTGGTATGCGTACCAAATGGATGTGAAGTTAGCATTTCTAAATGGATATCTCGAGGAGGAAGTTTATGTTGAACAGCCACAAGGCTATGAGATACCAGATCATAAAAACAAAGTATATAGGTTGAAGAAGGCGATTTATGGATTAAATCAAGCTCCTAAAGCTTGGTATAGCCGCATTGACTGATATCTCATTCAAAATGGTTTCCAAAGAAGCAGTTGTGAGCCAACCTTGTATATCAAAGTTAACAAGCAAGGTAACGTTCTAATTGTCTGTCTGTATGTACATGATCTAATATTTATTGGTGATCTTAGCATAGATGCTTCAAAATGGCAATGAAGAGTGAATTTGAAATGACTAATTTGGGCCTTATGAGATATTTTTTGGGCATCAAAGTCCATCAATCCAATGATGGTATATTCATTTCTCAATCCAAATATGCAAATGAAATCTTGAATATATTTAATATGGTAAAATGCAAGTCAGCCCCAACACTGGTCATGATGGGATTGAAGCTAAACAAGGAGGATGACAGACCATCTGTGGATCCTACACTGTTCAAGAGGCTAGTTGAAAGCCTTATGTATTTGACGACCACAAGCCCTGATATCATGTATGGTGTAAGCTTAATTTCAAGATTTATGGAGTCTCCAAAAGACTCTCATTGGCAAGATGGTAAGAGAATATTGAGGTATGTGAGTGGTACAAAGGACTTTAGTATATTGTATTCCACTTCAGGTGATTTTAGTCTTGTTGGATACATGGATAGTGATTGTGGTGGAAGTATACATGATTAGAAAAGCACTTCTGGGTATGCTTTTCACTTGGGTACAGGGGTTGTGTCATGGGCTTCAAAGAAACAGCCCATTGTGACTCTCTCTTCAGCGGACGCTGAGTATGTGGCAGCCACTAGTGCAGTGTGTCTTGTTGTTTAGATGAGACAAATGTTGAAAGATTTAATGCAAGAGCAAAAGGCAGCCACTACAATATTTTGTAACAAAAGTTCAGCGATTGCATTGTTCAAAAATCATGTTTTTAATAAGTGAACTAAGCATATCGATACTAGGTACCATTTTATTAGAGAGTTTGTCAACAAAAAGAAATATGTCTAGATTTTTGTAGGTCTGAAGATCAGTTTGCTAACATATTTACAAAGCCATTTACAAATGAAACATTTCAGTACTTACGAAGTTGTTTAGGAGTTTTTGATTATGCAAATATAAGTGCTCCAAAGATGGATACTCCAAAGACGTGCTCCGAAGATTGATGCTCCGAAGATGACGCTACAAATTTTGTTGATCCCCAACAGTTCTAATTAAGGGGGAGTATTGGAAAAAGTTAATTATTAACTGCTGGATATTTATTGTAAAATATTCTGCTTGGACTTTTTGCCTTGCTCTGAATAGATGTCCGAGAGGATATGCTTTAAATATTTTTTATTTGCTGTCCAATCTTGCTGTGTGAGCCGTAACCACTCCTTGCCTTGAGCCTTAAGCAAAGAGGAGAGGATTCTAGAAAGAAATACAAGGACCTGCGTACAGCAGTAGGGAGGAGCTGAGAAGAGTCTAGAGAGAGTAGGAGAGAATCTATTTTGTTTTATGTATGCACTGAAAAAGGCAGAAAATAATAGATGCGAACAGCAGACAGAAAGAGAGCAGAGAGGAGAAGAAAAGAGGGGCAGAACTTCCTCAGCCGAGGATATATATAGTTTATGTGGAGCTGTAGCTGCTGTATCTTTTATAAAATGAATATATGCATTTTGCTGAAGCTCGTGTGTGTGCAGATTTGTTTTTTCTAACAGCTCTAGCTATTTCTCTCTTGCTCTGTATTTTTCCTGGGTTATTTCTTTTCTACCTTGTTTTGCTTATGCACTTTAATACTCTGTTTTTAAAGCATTGTGTCTGTATTTGTCTTCCACAATGGTTTTAGCGACGACTGTATCACATGACCGAGGTAGCACTTTCTCCAGAAATTATGATGTTAATTTTTCCCAACCACGTCAAGCTCAAACCGTGGGTGGGAATTTGGAAATCTTAAAATGAGACTGACAGCAGTCATTGTTCCGTTCCGTATGCACTCAGCAAATATGCTTTCACCTATTCGTATGTTCTCAGCATTTAATAAGCGTTTCCCTTAACTCCATACACGCCATAGAAAGTTGTTATTCGAGGTGAGGGAAGGAAGATGGTTTACTTGGCGTGGCAATTAAATGCCCGTTAATCAACGTAAAGATTCAGATATAATCTCATATTTCAGACTTACCACCATGGATGCTGAAATTTCCTTAAACGCCTTCATTCCGGTCAGCACATGTACATCCCATCGGCCGAGGGATTTAAATTTTTCGTAGGATGACTGCCATAAGACTTACGGGTATAGAACCGAATAATATTTCTAATAACCAAGCTCAGCAAGGGACGTCTACTTTGAACATTAACATTGATAGCAGCAATAATATTTCTAATACGAGTTTGTGGATTAAAGATTTCTAAGAATGGCTTAATTTTAAACGATCATCTTGGTTGAGGTTGTGAGACCTTTTTAAATTTCAACATCTTCTCTAATCCTTATATATCTCCATCGACCTTCCAAAACTAATTTTTTTTAGCATCACCTATGAACATGACATGTTCGGTTTCTAACTCATGCTCTACTAATGACGTTCTCTTTATATTTCTTTATTGCAAGCCCTGGGGGCGTTTCTTAAACCTATTCTAAAATGATATAATAGTCTCACTAATATAAGGAATCCCACATGAGTATAAAACTTCATATAAATATTTTTAATTTTGAGTTCCCCTGGGTCCTTCATAATTGAAGAAAACTATTAATGGTCTTGATGGATTTGAAATAAGTTTTGATGTCATCTAATCTAAGAATTACTACTAATTTTTATAAAGTGTTTTTAACATATGGGAGGTAAGTTTTTATACATTCATTTTCGTGTTTATATTAAGATAACCTTGGCATATTTTTCAATTTATTTTATGTATTTATAATATATTATTTTTAATACTCTTTTTTTTTTTGGTGCTTTGTGTAAGTGTTTCTCTTCATTTTCACATGTTTTAGATCACTAATTATGATGGATCTTGTGTATAATTTTTTCAAAATCCCACTATTTCATAAGAAGGGCGGTGACAGGAGTTACCTTGAATATAAACATTAGTATGTGTCTTCTTTTTATAATATTTCTTAGATATGACATCATCAATGAATCGAGTAATAAAGATGTCAAGGAACAGAAGACAATAATATTTTCTACCTCCATGATGAACATCATATGTTTGAAATAGAGTTTAATTTAGTTAAAAACTTAATAATAGTTTCCATACCATGCAACCATCTCATATATGTGTCACTTATAAAATGATACCAACACTCAGTTTTTCAAAGAGGAAGACTGAATAGAATTATTCTCAAATATTTCCATGAATAAATTAGTGATAATTGATGATAGAGGAGATCCCATTGCATCACCTTCTATTTCTCATAAATTTCAACTTAAAAACTAAAATAGGTGGACCTAAGACATAATTAAACTATGATGGTCATTTCATCATCATTTACTTCTCTAATAAATCCATGACCACATCTAACAATATTTTTGTTAAAAAGGATGACATCAAATCCTACTAATGTGTCATTTAAATCAAGATTTGTCATGTCCCCTTTTGAGTTGACATGTTCAGAGTTGAGGATTAGCCTATTATGCGACCTTCGTAAGCTGATGGGATGGATAGAGGGTCTTGATGGAGCTGGGCTTGCTTTTTTGTTCGGGTTTTTTGGATATGAATTAAGGGAGATATTAATATTTGATTGATTTAATCAAATATTAATTATTTGGTCTAATTAATAATTAATTATTAATTATTAATTAGTTGGTCTAATTTTAAGACCCTAATTCTAATTTAAGAATTGGTCTAATTTTAAGACCCAAGTTCTAATTTGAAGAATTCTAATTTAAGAAACCCAAGTTCTAATTTGAGGAAATCTAATTTTAGCAAGCACACCTTTGGAGGGTATAAGGGTTTCTCATGGGAGAGAGTTTGGATTAGCCATTGATTATTGATTATTGATTTTGAAGAATTCTTCTGTGAAGACTGAGCCAAGGGTTCCAGGATTCCATTTGCATTGGAGAACGTTCCCTCTTTAGTGTGTGCAATTCAGAGGCTGTGAAATATCAGCTGATCTATTGCCAAATTGAGAGATAGCTTCATCCAGAAGTTATCACAGAGTTTACAGGGTTGAGAGATAACTTCACACAGAAGTTATTACAGATATTCTAGGTATTTATTTCTTTATGTTTTGATTCAATAAATTATACAGATAGATATCTTCTGTATTAGAGCTACATATCTTCAGATCCAGGGTTGAAAAACAGACAAGTTGTGCTTAATTATTGGCCATACGAAGATCGTACAGGTCCGTACAGATCCACACAGACACCGACATCGGTAGACAGAGATCCCCAGTGACCGACATCGGCCGACTAAAGACCGACGTCAGCAGAGAAGGATCTACAAAGACCGACGTCGGCAGTATATCGATCGACGCTGGTGACTGTGTGTTCGACACAGCAGGCCGAAACAAGACAGAATTCAGGTTTCATTCCTAGATTTGCAAAAAGCTAGGGTTTTAAGACAGAATCTTTCATATTATTTGTATGACGGAGACTAAATTGTAATTATCTGGATAAGTGAAAGATATTTGATTGGCAGATAAGAGATTTACTGTGATTTATTTACTTATTTGAAATTATCTTGCAAAATCGTATTCTTGGTTCAGCTGCTTTTATGTTTCTATATTCCCTGTTTAAAGGGGATATTACAGTGGTATCAGAGCTAAATCCTGCCATCCTGAGGGTTTGAAAATCTTATGCAGCCACAAGAGCTGGGGCCACACGGGTATAACACACGCAGTAGAGCTTTGCTCGAAGGTACCCAGTTGTTAGAACAGCAGCTGATTATCATGAGTGACAGACATGAGGGTAGCCCACCCAAGGGCCACCGACATAATGATGATTCGGGTACCAGAGAAACTTATCATGAGATGACACAGGCATTACAGGCACTAACTACTATGATAAGGAGGATGAACCCACCTGATAGACAGAATGGGGACCAAGGTGATAACAGAGATGTTACGGTTAATCAGAGACCCCGACAGGCCCACTCCAGAACAGCAGATAGACATACACGTCCTACGTTGGTGCAAGAACCAGAAGTTCTAGCAGAGGAGGAGGTAGGAAATTCCCCATTTGCAGATGTATACATGGCTGCAAATGATGAGTGTGACTTATTACCTCCTCATGTTCAGGAGAGGACGACCTTTGATCATTTTGTTAATCTGAGGAGAGAGCACTACAGATTGGCTAGACAGGGTAGGGGACCTAGACACCAGAACAACGATCTTAAGCATGCTATGAGCAGGCTCGCACTCGCGATGTTCGACGGTAGTGGTAAGGTCATAGTGCAGGCCTGGGTTAGTAAGTTGGACACCTTTCTCACATTGCGTCCGATGGCCGAGGAAGATGCTATCAAATATGCGACACTACATCTTGAGGGAGTAGCTCACGATTGGTGGCACCACGGGATGGTGACACTCCATCATGATCGGATCACATCTTATCAGGAGTTTGTGGATAGGTTGGTAGTGCGTTTTGATAGGAGGGATCCAGAGTCCTATTTCTGAGAGTTGGCACAGTTGCACCAAAGTGGCAGTCTAGAGTCTTATATTGGTGACTTCCAGAAGTTATCAGTTATGGTTCCTGACATTTCAGAGAGGCGACTTGTAGTACTCTTCATGGAAGGATTGTCAGAACCATTGAGAGGTTGGATCAAAGGCTTTGATTCACCTTTATTACAGGTAGCTATGAAGAAGGTGCGTAGTATGGAGATGGCAGCCTCATCCAATAAATCTAACTCCAGAGGTACTTCTTCATCTAGAGACCATAAGTGCTCCAACGGAGATACAGAGAGACTGGATTTTAGCATAGATAAATCAGGTGTAAAGAATGATTCAAAGGCCAATCCAATAGCACCACCTTTGGATCGTGAGGCGCTTAACGATCTACACAGGAAGAAGCTTTGCTTCTACTGCAAAGGTCCATATGATATCCATCACGATTGCCCTTTGAGGCCTAAGGGCAAGGCGAATCGTGTGGTGTGGGCATATTATGAGGATTCGGATTCAGAGGATTCTGAACAACAGAATAGTTATGAGGAGGCAGTGGCAAAGTTAGAGCTTCACATACAGGAGGCACACCTATCCATCATTCAGTCGGATGAGTCATTCAAACTCTGTGGAGTTTTGGCAGGGCAGAAGGTCATCACCCTTCTTGATACAGGAGCCACACATAATTTCATAGATGCTAGATTTGTGGAGAAACGTGGACTCACTACTAAAGATTTTGAGGGCATTAGAGTTAAAGTAGCCGATGGTCACACTCTTAGGTGTGAGCGTATGATTAGAGACCTCCCATTACGCTTGAACAACTACGAGTTCAAGGCTAATTATTATGTGGTGAACATGGGGGATATAGACTTAGTCTTAGGTATGAAGTGGCTTCATTCATTTGAGGAAGTTACTCTTCGTCTCAAGGACATGGAGGTTCACTTTGATGTTGATGGGAAGACACATATTCTTAAGGCAATACGGGGCAGCAGCTTCAGATATATGTTTTTTCATCGCATGGAGATGCTCATACAACATGACATGATAGAGAGTGATGAGGAGTGCACATTGGCACCAACACAGGAGAGATATGAGGATGAGCTTGGACTTGAGGTGAGTGCAGTTCAAGAGTTATCACATGTGGTAGGGACTCAGCTTTCTGTTACAATCGGGTCACAGGTTGATGATGATATGACTATTTCTAGCCTTCACAATCCAAATTTAGATATTATTCAGGTAAAGAATTTGCTTGAGTTGCTTGCTGATTTTCATTTATGGATTGGATGTTGGGGTGCTTATCTTAGTACTAGGGATGGACATGGCATGGAGTTTGCATTGATTGATAGCAGGGAAGATCATGACTACATTTGGGTTCCAGGTGGATTGATGGGTGTATCATTCAGGGATTGCTTGAGGGCAAGCAATTTCGAGAGGGGCGGATTGTCATGTCCCCTTTTGAGTTGACATGTTCAGAGTTGAGGATTAGCCTATTATGCGACCTTCATAGGCTGATGGGATGGATAGAGGGTCTTGATGGAGCTGGGCTTGCTTTTTTGTTCGAGTTTTTTGGATATGAATTAAGGGAGATATTAATATTTGATTGATTTAATCAAATATTAATTATTTGGTCTAATTAATAATTAATAATTAATTATTAATTAGTTGGTCTAATTTTAAGACCCTAATTCTAATTTAAGAATTGGTCTAATTTTAAGACCCAAGTTCTAATTTGAGGAATTCTAATTTAAGAAATCCAAGTTCTAATTTGAGGAAATATAATTTTAGCAAGCACACCTTTGGAGGGTATAAGGGTTTCTCATGGGAGAGAGTTTGGATTAGCCATTGATTATTGATTATTGATTATTGATTTTGAAGAATTATTCTGTGAAGACTGAGCCAAGGGTTCCAGGATTCCATTTGCATTGGAGAACGTTCCCTCTTCAGTGTGTGCAATTCAGAGGCTGTGAAATATCAGCTGATCTATTGCCAAATTGAGAGATAGCTTCATCCAGAAGTTATCACAGAGTTTACAGGGTTGAGAGATAACTTCACACAAAAGTTATTACAGATATTCCAGGTATTTATTTCTTTATGTTTTGATTCAATAAATTATACAAATAGATATCTTCTATATTAAAGCTACATATCTTTAGATCCAGGGTTGAAAAATAGACAGGTTGTGCTTAATTGGCAGCTGTACGAAGATCGTACAGGTCCGTACAAATCCACATAGACACTGACCTCGGTAGACAGAGATCCCCAGTGACCGACATCGGTCGACTGAAGACCTACGTCGGCAGAGAAGGACCTACAAAGACAGTATGTCGACAGTATATCGACCGACGCCAGTGACTGTGTGTTCGACACAACAGGCCGAGACGAGACAGAATTCAGGTTTCATTCCTAGATTTGCAAAAAGCCAGGGTTTTAAGACATAATCTTTCATACGGAGACTCAATTGTAATTATCTGAATAAGTGAAAGATATTTGATTGGTAGATAAGAGATTTACTGTGATTTATTTACTTATTTGAAATTATCTTGCAAAATCGTATTCTTGGTTCAGCTGCTTTTGTGTTTCTATATTCCCTGTTTGAAGGGGATATTACAAGATTAGTATTTTGCACAATATTAACAAAGTTATTGGTGTCCTTATGAAGGAAGGAGTTGTGAACATTAATGGTTTAAATTTTTTATCCAAACAAATTTCAATCTCAGAGGTTGGAAAACCAATAGTGTCTGCAATGGGTCTGATGGGGTTGTCAGGTTTGTCAATTTTAGGTAAACCGTAGACTAGTGGCATGATGAAATATTTAAGAACTAATATTATTTTTATTTTTAAAAATAAGTTGAATTAGCACATTTATACACATTATTGAACCAACCATGGGTAGTTGGTTGAATCAAATACACAATAATAATTAATCTATCCCCAATTTCAAACCTTAAAATCCTTTCCATACAGATTAGGACTCGATGCAATAGATAGTGTTATGTTTGGTGGCAAGATATAGATTACAAGTATGTGTGGAAGTTAATCTTAACAAATAGAAACCCAATCACACAATTTTATGTAGAAATTTAATATACATAAATGTATTTATTATTCAATATGAAAAATATATTAAATATAAATGTGTACAAGATCTTTTAAGACTAATAAATGTATTTATGAAGATCAGGAAGGATAAAAAAACCTTCTGAATTTGTCTAGACTTAATGAAATAATGGATAAATGTGTGTGTGTGTGTGTGTGTGTGTGTGTGTGTGTGTGTGTGTGTGTGTGTGTGTGTGTGTGTGTGTTTAAAATATAGATAGTAAAATCATGCTAAAAAATGTCCTTTCTTGTTAGTTTGTGTGATTTCGCATCTTGGTGCCATTATGAGATGAATTATTAACATATATAAAAAATAATTACAAGAATTCATTATAATTGATGATGGTTTCAGAAGAGTCATAGTCCATATTTTGTCTTAGTGATGGTTGGAATTCTTCTCATGTTACATGATTAGACTTTAAAGTGTGCACTACTACTAACAATTTCTATGACAAGTTGCATTTTTAGAGAAGACCAATTTGTAAGAGGTGTGTCAAGATCTAGACATGAAACATGTATGTTAAGAGAGAGAGAGAGTGTGTGTGTATTTATGCGTGCATTTGTGTACATTCACGTGTGTGTGTGTGTGTGTGTGTGTGTGTGTGTGTGTGTGTGTGTGTGTGTGTGTGTGTGTGTGTGTGTGTGTGTGTGTGTGTGTGTGTGTGTGTGCACGTGCGTGTGTGTGCGCGTGCGTGCGTGCGTGCATGTGTGCATGCGTGTGCGTGTTTGTGAACACAAGGCATCACACCATGTGATTTGGTATTGCAATAACTTATGGAGGAACTGTAATATGAAACAAGTGATAGATTTGAATGCCATAGGTGAAATTTATTTTTTTGGATCTCGTGAGTGTATGCACAAAACTAGATTTGTACACAATAATAAAAAAGTGTTAAGGAAACATAGGGAGGTACTGCCACCTTGTGGGTGAAACACAATATGTCAATCAAAGAGGATTCAAAGTCTAGCTCAGGGGTACAAACCCACATGGAAGTTGTTCACATCATATCACCTTATTGGTTCAATAATTTAATTAGTTTAATTAGGTGCACAATTTAGATTGATTTAGATGTGCAAACTCAATTACATCCAATTAGAATAAATTGAGGATCAATTAATCAAAAAATTCCCCTTATTGAACTAAATAATTATTCAATTCAAATAAGTGTAGAGTTGGGTTTATTGAGCAACCGCACACCTTTTAAAGAATACAAGTAATTAGATCAACCTAAAATGTAATTTGATCTAGTTGAGCCCTGAGAACTTATTTGCATCAAATTATTTATTAAGTTAGGAGCACTTATTCCATATAAAGTTTTAATTAATAAATATTAACAATAGAGAATGTTGAATATTATTATGTAAGATTAAAAATATCTTCTCTTTGTCTCAAATATTAGACATTTACCACAAGAACCAATTACAATTTAATTAGGAGTTAATGTTGAGCTCAAGTCATTGTTCAGTTAAAGTTAATTTTCCGTCAATTTTATATCAAATCTAACATTGGGTAAAGTCACATCTTCATTGATAATCAAGATAGTTAAAGTTATGTTTATAATTTAACCAACATTGTTCTAATTGTACTCAATTTTAAGCCAATTTAAATTTGAATTAATACACTTTGAAAATATTTTAAGTTGATTAGTTAAGCTTTATTTTAAAAAAATTATATAATTTTTTATTCATTCAAAAAAATTTACTTTTATATAATTTCTAAATTGTCATATTTTAAAACTAAAATCAAATTTTTAATTAAACTAAAATTATGTTTACTTCTATATAATAAAAAGCTCAGATAAGTTCGACTTAACAGGATTTTAAAATTAAATCAATTTATTTTAATTATGATTAATAATTTAATTAAAATTAAATTATTTAAAGTTATTCCTAATTCACCCAACTGCCATTGGGTACCCTTTCCACACCACCTATCGAGCCATTGTGCTCTCAATGTGAAAACGACCATTTTTGCAATATTTATTCGGGAGAAGGTTTAACCTCTTCTGACACGCATTATTTTTTTACATTTTTAAACTATAAACCCCGACAGGACATAACTAAACCATAATGGAAAGTGATACAATGAATGAAGAAACAAATGCCAATAAGTAATTTCCAAGTGCACATTGTTTATACATTATTTCCATGTAAGATAAAAGGAAATGGAGTGTCTTTTGGGCGAGGACTGTATATATCATATTCCAAATGATATATAAATACAAATAAATCTCTTTTGCTCGATCATGATATTTTGTCCCTTTTAATGATTAAAGCGATGAGAGTGGGAAATAGAGGGAGAGAAATGATAGCTGTATCATTCCCAGATCTAACTTAATTTTAAATAGATTTTATATCATGCCATGATTGTAAGAATAATAGGCCACAAGGAAAAAGGAGACATTGAAAAATCTTTTTTTATTCGTGAGTTGAGCATTTGTCGGCTGAACATCCCAATATTTGCAGAGTCTGGTTTGGTTTAAATAGTGAACATTCATATCTTAACAATATGGTACCATTTTACTGGCCCAGTCCGATCAAGCTACATTGTATTACTTTTATTTTATTCTACATTTCTTCTCAAAATTTCCACCTGTGAAAAGCACTTCCTTCCCCCCAAAATGCCATGTGGAGCCAGGCTTTTTGTGGCCTTAAGGATCTTATTTTATTGTGATTGTTTAGTAAGGCAATCAGAATAAAGTGATTGAATGCCGTGCACCTTCCCAAAGCGTGGGCGAATTTCACGTGGGCAGTTCAGCAATAACCCTTTTCTTGTCCATATATTTGTCCTTGCAGAGTTCAAATAGCCTTGGGAGCATATTGATTTTTTATTTTTGCAGAAGAGATGGATATTTTTACAATATTCTTGCTTTTCCAGAGGCAGCCTAGTTCCATCTCATTGGTAGGATAGCCTGCCCTCCTACCCTAAAGATCTAACTGGCCAGCCTGTAAGATCTATTCCTTATTAAAAAATTGGGACTCCAATTTAACTTCATTTTTTTTAATTGAAAAGTATGTGAATGAATTATATAATAATTATAATTGATTATTATCCACATCAATTGAACTACAATTTTTTTACATTAATGATTTTATAGAATACTATTACGATTTACTATTATCGGCATCAATTGAACTTCAACCCTTTTACATTGATAGTTTTATTGAATACTATCCCTTTTTGACATTGATATTTTATTTCAATAGTTAACAGCTTTAACTTTTTCAGTGTCGCTTTGGTTTTCAAAGAGCCCATGATAATAAAAAAAAGCATCTTGATTAGACAGACAGAAGTCAGTGCAAATCCCTTTAGGTACGGTAACAGCAGTGCAAAGTAACTGTAGTTAGGAGCTTTCAAATTTGCAGATATTCTTTGAACGCTTTTGCTTTTCGATTCATTGACAGTTTGTTTTTGATAATTTCAGGAAGCATTTTGTTCGACACCATAAAAAGCATGAGATCTATCACAAATTTGGATTGCTCTATATTAGAACAACTCTCAATCTTCGAAGGTAGATGCTATTTGCGAAGAAAGAGAAGAGCTGTGAGGTTTGGAATGAAGTCTGGGCCAAGATATTATATGGCTTGGCGGCTGCTTTGCTTTCCAACTATCTCGGACCAGGCTTCATTCTTGCCCTCCCATCTCTTTCAAGGAAAATGGTTCAACTGTTTGTTAAATAGTTTTGATGGGCGTAATGGAGTGGAAGCGATTAACTTGCCTGTGAGTTTAAAAAATCGATAGCAATCGATTTAAGGGTGAATATTTAGCATCCTTGTGCGTGGTTAGGCATTGGTAGTCTAATTCACAGGTCGCACCTGCAAGTCCGTCTCAGTTTCATGGTGCTATCATTACTTCTTCAGGTGCAACATTCTTCCTTGTTTGCTTTTTGGTAAAATTGTTCGGAAAATTATAAATCCTTACATTCCCATACTTCGCACGCGTTGGGTATGGTACTTTATTTTGGAATCAGTTTTATAAAACTAGATTTACAGTAGCTTTGTGATTGGTCAATTTTTAACTCCCTCCTTGATATAGGATCTCATTTTCATGGGTAAAAATCAATAAATCTCATGTCTATCTTTATTTTTCATTAATCTGATCCTGGATCTACGTTCCTTTATATTTGGGAGATGGTACTATGCCATATTCTTCCACCAATCATAGGATCGATCAGATTGATTATTCATTCTTTCGATATTTCCTTTATGCAAGTTGTATAAAATTATGTGGAATAAATTCTTCAATTGACTGTGGAACAATGGCTTAGACTACGATCCGACACATTTTTGAGTCAATCGTGAGGATTGAGTGGTAACGAGTAGCACACAACGTCGCCTAATCAGCTACTTCGACTTCGCCATTAATTTAACCTGGTGCTTAGAAAACAAATATCCAACCCCTAGGAAGGTATGATCTTCTGAGACATTTTAAAAATTGGATATCCAGATTATGCTTTTGATTTCAATGATAGATAATCAACATTAAGTTTTAATCTTTTAGCTGGCCATTTTCCATGTTCCTGAAGACGATTCCATTTTCTCTTATGGTTACATTCTCACTTCAACTCGCCCAAAGTCATCCTGCCCTAAGTCAAATTCATTTCGATAATGATTTCGATTCCAATGATAGATAATCAACGTTAATTTTTAGTACCTGTTGGTACAATTGTATCGGCCTGCCACGATTAATTCCCATGGACCGCTGTTGACTACCAATTACAATGTTTCGGTAGTAAGAAAATGAACCATTTTTTAATGTTTACAGAATTTTGGGAATAGTTTATTGTTTTCCGAGTTAAAGATAATGTGTGAATGGTTGAGCCACTGCCAGCCAATCAAATAATATTGTTTACCAAATTCGTAAATCATGTTCGAATGTCTGTCAAGAAGTATTAATATTTTATTGTCGTTCTCATTTGCTGCTAAATAGGGAATAGTTGTTCTAATAGGGGACTAATGAAAGGGTTTGGAGAGATTGGGAATACCAAACGCTATCAAATGCATGTCGTGAACAAGTTAGTGAAACACTTATTTTGTCATGGGTCCAAATTTGCATAAAGATATGATCGAGCTTGAGGAAACAGAAATGCACTTCTATTGTATTTGCAACTCGAAACTGTTAGTGATAGCTCAGTTGCATGGTTTAATAGTGGGGGGATCGTATTGAGAAGCTGCATAATCCCACATAAATTGTTTTCATATTTCCATTTCTTCTTCAACAAATTCATACATGTACTACAACCATTCACAACGCTTATTAATATTGTAACTAATTATTTCCCACATTCTTACCTCCAATGGGTGAATGGTTTTTTTAATTGTTGATCTTTTTCTTTGATGGTACATTGATTATAGGTGAACAATTTTTCTTTTTCTTTTATGCTTTATTGGAGAGGTGTGGAATGCACCTTTTGTCCTTGGAAGTCAATATCATTTCGATAAAATATTAATGTGCTTTTGTTTTATCTCCTCAGTTGAAATCGACCCTGTGACCTTTGCATAGTTCCCTGAATGCCTTATAGTCTACATTGAGTATGCATTTTGAAAAACATTGTTGCACTTTTTGCTTGGTATATTCAAGTAGATTCTTTGAATGCTCTTGGGAAGGTTCATTCTTTTACAAAAATCTAAAACCCGAAAAGTGTAGTAACATTTGGAAAGCTATCAATGAACTATGGTGTATATTATACTAACACATCATTGTAGGAAACATGATTGTCCATTTAAGGGAAAGTAATATTTTGTCCTTCGTGCCAACAATATTAATGTCTAAACCATATTTTTTTTTGGTTTTGTAAGCATGCTCAATCAGTTTAAAATTAGATTGATAACCTTTTAAAACTATTTCATCAGAATTTTTCTTCTAGAAAATGATGCTCTTATAATATTTTGTCTTGTTATTTATATATTAAACTAAACATGGCATATTTTTCATTTCAAAATTATTTTTTAATTATAAAATGAAAAAAATGATGTTATTGAAATTATTTGTTTCATAATATATTTTTTATGTTATTAATAAAATACAAGTGATATATATTATAAAGTTATATAAACAAGTTCAAGCTTAGAAGGGTTGGCTATAAGTTGAGCACCTTCAATCATTGTTGAATTATTGAGGGAGTGCTTAATATATTATCAGTCGGGTTCTTCCAGATTCTACTGTTTGATGGTCTCTTTCTTAAGTTGGTGTTTATGGAGCTTGTGGTATGCACTTTTTGTGTAGTAGGCAAATAAGTCCTTCATCATGTTCACGACATTTCTCATTTGGTCACAAGTATCGCGGTGATGGGTTTGTGTTCCCTAATGTTAATAGATACATGGCTCAACAACAAGGAATAATGTGAATGAGTTTATCCATTAGATTTGATTAAAAATTGATGTTTGACTACCCAAGCACATATATTAGTAATTTTAGATGCTAATTTAATATTAGTTAGTTAAACATTCAACTTACAAACATATACAATGTTTATATTCATGTAGCAATTATATATTTTGACCTTAACAATTTCTATCTGTAAACAAACAACAAATAATCATATAAATAATGATAAAGATAATAATGAATCAGAGTTGATATATGACAAATCTATCTATAAATAATGGTGATTGGATGATATATTGAATGATTTTACACTTCTATTATTTACTCTGATTTCTTATATATCATAATATTTTTGATGTTTGATTTCTCAATAAATAAATTATTTTATTACATAATATATTTAATATTTAATTAAAAATATATTTTTAATTTTTCTTTCAATTTATTAAATTAATTAAAATTATTTTTTCACTCTCCAATATGTACTGCTATATTAAATTAAATTAATAGATAACACTTTTCAAAGAAAAAAATACATTGTAGTCATATTTATCCTCGAGAGCTGACGGGACTAGGGAATTGGTTTGTCCATTAATATCAGTTTTGACTACCATCGACCCATTTGGTCATTGTCAGAATCAAGAGAGCATACAAAAAATAAAAACTCAAACAAATAAATAAGAACTCAACCCAATTGCTACAACAATCTCTTGAAAGAAAAAGATTTTATTGATCTTCAATTTTCCTTGCTTACAATGATGCGCCCTTAGGGTCTTTAAATAGATTTGAGAACTAACAATAATTAGAAAAAACAAACTCAAGACTAATTTTAGTCTTTACATGCAAACTAACTCTCTAACAAATTCTCTAACATTTTAACTAAATGTTTGTTAACTAACTGAATGTAAACTAACTAATTGTTCACAACTGCATGTTCACTTCTGCATGCATGAGGAGTGAAGAAATTAAACTCAAGTTCAACTTGACTTTATAACACTCCCCCTTAATTTATACCACTTACAATTTTAGCATTTACAATGCCTAAATTTTGTCTCAAATAATCAAAAGTCTCTTTTGGTAATGCCTTTGTAAATATGTCTACTAATTGATCTTTAGATCTGTAAAAGTTCAGATAGATTTCTCCGTTGTTCACTAATTCTCTAATAAAGTGAAATATTGTATCAATGTGCTTGCTTCTCTTGTGAAACACATGATTTTTTGATAATGCGATTGTTGATTTGTTATCACAGAAGATTGGTGTTGTCTCTTTCTGTGCTTGTAATAAATATTTCAATATTCTTCTCATCCAAGTTGCTTGACATGCTGCTGATGTGGCTGCAACATACTCTGCTTCAACTGATGAAAGTGTCACTATAGGTTGCTTTTTGGATGCCCATGTGACCACACTTGTGCCTAAAAGAAAGACATATCTAGAAGTACTCTTCCTGTCATCAACGCTACCTGCAAAATCACTATCTCTGTGAACCTTGCTGGAAGTGATTGTTGCCACATCCTCTACTGTTGTAGTTTTGATTAGTGTTTTCACCTTCATCTGAATTATTCCTTCCATATGTGCCTCTGCCTCTTCCTCTGAAGCTTGACCTAGCTTTTCCTCTTCCTCTGCCAACTGATACCTGTGACTTGAAGGCATTCTTAAGAGAAGTATTATTCCTATTCATTCTGGATTCATGTGTTAACAAAGAACCCATTAATTCATCCACAGATAATTGTTCCAAATCCTTGGTTTCCTCAATAGCTACAACTATAGCATCAAATTTACTAGGTAAACATTTGAGTACTTTTATATGATCTTCTGATCTGTCATAGTTTTTCCATTAGATCTAATTTGATTCACTATACTCAAAACTTGACCCATAAACTGGTCTATAGATTCTGATTCATTCATTTGCAAATTTTCAAAAGTTCTCCTAAGATATTGCAATTTGGCAATTTTTACCTTTGTATTACCTCCATAGGTAGTTTCCAAGATTTTTCATGCCTCTCTGGATCTTGTTGCTGCTGCAACTCTGGAAAATATAGATTCATCCAATGCTTGTTGGATGAGAAATAATGCTTTTGCATCTTTTTTTTTGTTCTCTTTTAGCTCATCTTTTTGTGCTCGATTTAATGCCAGATGCGCTGCCTCATCCTGCGGTTCTACAAAACCACTCTCTACTAGATCCCAAACATCTTGTGAGCAAAATAAAGTTCTCATCTTAATTTTCCAACAATCGTAATTCTTACCATCGAAATGGGAATTTGAGGCTGTGAAATACTGTTGTTCACTGCCATTTCTCACGCTGGAATGACTTTCTGGTTTCTGTTTCCGAAACAAAGTCGCCAACGTCGGTTAAACTGCCGATGTCGGTCACTAATACTGCCGACGTCGGTTATACTACCGATGTCGGTCTGGGAGTCGGCCGATGTCGGTCTCTGCGCTCCCTGCTGGGCAATCCCTGTGCTTTTCCTTCACCTGACTGCTTCGCTCTCCTTTCTTCTTGTCGCCTCCTTGCTGGTTGCTTTCTTAACCAGGTTATGATACCAATTTGTCAGAATCAAGAGAGCATACAAAAAACAAGAACTCAAACAAATAAATAAGAACTCAACCCAATTGCTACAACAATCTCTTGAAAGAAATTTTTTTCATTGATCTTCAATTTTCCTTGCTTACAATGATGCACCCTTAGGGTCTTTAAATATATTTGAGAACTAACAATAATTAGAAAAAATAAACTCAAGACTAATTTTAGTCTTTACATGCAAACTAACTCTCTAATAAATTCTCTAACAGTTTAACTAACTGTTTGTTAACTAACTAAATGTAAACTCACTGATTGTTCACAACTGCATGTTCACTTCTGCATGCATGAGCAGTGGAGAAATTAAACTCCAGTTCAACTTGACTTGACTTTCTAACAGTCATTTGTGCACATTCATATCATAACTTTGTTTTTTCTAGAACATTTTTTTTCCGTTACGAATATAGCTTGGTTATCGAAGAGAAAATGCAGTCTTTTGCATTGATTTGCCAGGTAATAAAACTTTTGATAACTGCATTTCCTTTTTTATGACCTGCTTGGCTGCTCAAAAAATTGCAGTAACACAGTACAAAATATAAGTAATTTGCTCCCGTCTATCTTTGTTACTAATTACATTAAGACTGAAGATTTTTATTAACAGGAAATGAAAAATCAAATGATTGATACATCCAAATTTTTAAAAACCGGTATTTTCCATCCATAATTGTATCGATGATTGGATACAATCCCTAGACATCTGAAATCATGTATTGCCTTTTCAATAATCTTGTTATAATAATTTCTCCATTGGCAGGATGCGTATATGCCTCTCATAAAAATTAAATAGTTAATAGACTGGAATTTGACGGTGCGTGGCATATTTTATTTCACAATAAGGAAAAAAAAAATATTAAACAGTGAAATGTAGATTTTACAAATCATATTACAAATAAACTTTAAATATGCTCTAATTCACAGGTCGCACCTGCAAGTCCGTCTCAGTTTAATGGACTTATCATTCATTATTCAGGTGCAACGTTCTTCCTTGTTTGCTTTTTGGTAAAATTGTTCGGAAAATTATAAATCGTTACATTCCCATACTTTGCATGCGTTGGGTATGGTAGTTTATTTTGGAATCAGTTTTCTAAAATTAGATTTACAGTAGTTTTGTGATTGGTCAATTTTAACTGTTTGCACTCCCTCCTTGATCTAGGATCTCATTTTCATGGGGTAAAAATTAAAAAAATCTCTTATGTCCATTTTTTTTTTTCATTATTCTGACTCTGGATTTATGGTCCTTTTCATTTGGGAGATAACACTATGCCATATTCTTCCACGGATAAGAGGATCGATCAGATTGATTATTCGTTCTTTATATCTTTCCTTTACGCAAGTTGTATAAAATTATGTGGAATAAATTCTTCAATTGACTGTGGGACAATGGCTTACACTCTTAACCAACACACTTTTTGAGCGCACGTCGTCACCTTATCAGCTACTTCGACTTCGCCATTAATTTAACGTAGTGCTAAGAAAATGAATATCAACCCCAATGAAGGTATGATCTCCTGAGACATTTTAAAAATTGGAAATCCACCTTATGCTTTTGATTTTAATGAAAGATAATCAACATAAGTTTTAATCTTTTAGCTGGCTATTTTCCATGTTGCTCAAGACGATTCCATTTTCTCTTATGGTTACAATCGCTCTTCAACTTGCCCAAAGTCATCCTGCCCTAAGTCAAATTTGGGTATTTTCCATGTTCTTGCCTCTAATGGGTGAACAATTTTTTTCTATGTTGCTCTTTTTCTTCGATGGTTCATTGATTATAGGTGAACAGTTTTTCTTTAATTTCTTTCCGTTTTATGGTTTATTGGAGAGGTGTGGAGTGCACCTTTTGTCCTTGGAAGTCGATTTCATTTGGATAAAATGTTAACGTGCTCTTGTTTTGAATCATCAACCGAAATCGACCCTGCGACCTCTGTGTAGTTGCCTAAACGCCTTCTAGTCTTAACTGAGTATACATTTTGAAAAACATTGTTTCACTTTTAGCTTGGTACGTTTAGGTAGATTCTTTGAATGCTCGTTGGAGGGTTCATTCTTCAAGGAAAAATCTAGAACCGAAAGTCCAGCAAAATTTGGAAAGTTATCATTGAACCCAAACAAATCCAGTTTCTATGCTGCATATTACACCGAGGCATGCCTTTAGGAAACTTCATTGTCCATTTAGGGGCCGGTAATATTTTATGCCCTTCGTGCCAACAACGTGTCTTTAAACCATTCTTTTTCGGTTTTGTAAGTATGCTCAGTTAAGAAGTAGATTGACAACCTTTTAAACTCATTTAGGCAGAATTCTTCTCTTAGAAAATGGTGTGTTAATTATTTAGTACAATTAAATATGATGTATATTTATTTTAAAATTATTTTTCAATTATAAAAAGAAAAAATTAATGTTATTGAAATTTTTTATATATTAATAGTTTTTTATGTTATTAATAAAGTACAAGTGATATATATTGTAAAATTATACTAACGAGTTCAAGATAAAAAAGTTTAATTGTAAGTTGAACACCTTCAATCGTTGTTGAATTATTAAAGAAGTGCTCCATATATTGTTAGTTCGGTCCCTTTAAATTTTTCCAACTAACGGTGTCCTTCTTAGATTGGTGGCTATGGAGCTTGTGATATGCACTATTCATGTAGTAGGTAAACAAGTCCTTCACTGCATTCATGACATCTCTCATTTGGTCACAAGTATTGTGATGATGGGTTTGTGTTTCTCAATGTTGGTATATGCATGGTTTAATAAGAAGTGAGAATCTAGATGAGCTTATCCATCATATATATTTGCAAGTTGAATGTTTTAATTATCCAATCATAAATTTAATAATTTTTAAGTACTAATTTAATGTTAATTAGTTAAACATTAAACTTATAAGTTTATATGATCTTTATATCCATGTAGAAATTATATTCTTTGACCTTAACAATTTTCATTTGTAAATAAAATTTGTGAAATGTTACAAATAAGGATAAAGATAATAAAAAATTAGAGTTGGTATATGGCAGATCTGTGTATTGCTGGTGGTTGGATAATATACTGGATGATATGACATAATATTTTTGATGTTTGATTTCTCAATAAACTAATTATTGTATTACAAATATATTTAACATTTTTGATTGAAAATATATCTATAATCTTTCTTTAACATTATTATTAATTAAAATTATATTTTATTCTCTAATATTGTTGGAAATAAGCCACACTCGGACCAACAATTAGCTAGTCATAAAGGGGCTAGTAGTTTAATTGATAGAGCACTCCAGCAGCAAATGAAAGGTCCTAAATTCGAGTCCTAACTTGTCCATATGAGTTGTAGTTTAACATGTGGTATCAGAATTAAATTAGGAACCCTATGCACCTACAATATAATTTAAAGAGGATTGTTGAAAATAAATCATACTCAAACAGACTGACCATAAAAAACCTAGTAACTTAATTAATAGAACATTCTAACAACAAATAAAAAGTCCTAAATTCAAATCCTAACTAATCTATATAAATTGTAGCTCAATAAATATATATTACTATATTAACGAATAACACTTTTCAATTAAGAAAAACATTGTAATCATATTTGTCGTTGAGAGCTAACGGGAGTAGAGGATTGATTGGTCCATTAATATCAGTTTTGATGGTACGTGATTGATAAGCTTTTCCCTACCATCGACCCATTTGGTCATTTGTGCACATTCATATCATAACTTTTTTTTCTTTTTTTTTGAATAATTTCTTCCGTTAATAATTTCCCTGTTATTTTCTTAATTTGTTTATTTATTTATTTATTGTGGCAACGAATATAAGCTTTGTTATCGAAGAAAAAATGCAGTCTTTTGCATTGATTTGCCGGGCTAAGCAAAACTTTTGATAACTCCATTTCCTTTTTTACGACCTGCTTAAAATTTTGTAGTAACACAGTACAAAACATTATTCGCAGTTTATCCTCGAGAGTCCTTAAAACGAGAGGATTCCCACGATTTGGTAAGTGCTCGAAAGACTCGAGAAACACTTTTCAAAAAATCTGTGGCTTAAAATTTCACACTTAGTTGACGACTTGTTCCCGTCTAACTTTGTTGCTAATTACATTACGACAGAAGATTTTGATCTACAGGAAATGAAAATACAAATGGTTGATATTACACCCGAATTAAAAACAAAAAGGGTATTTTCCATCCATAATTGTATCCATGACTCGATACAATCCCTAGACATCTGAAATCATTTATTGCCGTTTATCCTTGGAATATCCTCCTAGTAGGTGTAGCCATTCTAACTTTTTTTTCCTTCATACCGCCAATCTTTTATGGCAGGATATCTTGATTAAGTTGCATTTATTTCCCTGCAACAATCAGTTTACCGCTCCCTAGGTGGAAAGTCCATCCATATTATGCCCAAGTACTCCCTAGGTGGAAAGTCTATCTATAATATGTCTAAGTACTTCGTTTAGTACTTCGCTTATGCATCATTTGATATAGGGGTTTTCAATGGTATAGTATGTATGCAATCGGAATTGCATGATGCATAATAAATTAATTATAGATGGGATAAGATATAGCACATTTACATTTTCGATTGGATATACATTTGTTAAGCGGGAGCATGACCAATATGGGGATCCACTAGAGCCAATTAGGGGATCATTTGTATCAATTGTCACAACACATCATGCTAGGAGGGGTTTCAAAGCCTGCAGTCTAACACAATCGCACAACAGGACTAAAAGAGTCCTATCATTTGATGTTCACTTTTGTAATAAACAAGAAAATAAACTATTCTAATAACAAGAGAAGTAAACTAATCTAGTGCACACCAAAGCTTGTGGCATAAAGTGGGGGTTATAACAAAACAAATAAACAATAATTGAACTAAACATGCATAGGAGACATATACTCACGTCAATGTATACATAATCCTAACACATGTAAGAGAAGAATACATACTGCATTATCTATCTACTCTTACAAAGGAGAAATAATGTTAGGAATACTTACATTTGAAAATGAACCTACCGAGTCTCAACCTCTCCCTTTGCTAAGGTGATTCACAAGAGACTGTTGTGGCTTGTAAGAATAACCAAGATAAATCAGCTCTAGGCTACACGACCTACCTAAGTATTCAAAAGACGTCTCCACAAGACAAGATTGGATTTCCAAAAGAAAGTATTGAACCCTAATCTTCATTCCTCAAGTAGAATGGTTAATAAGCAGATGTTTGTTAACACTTCTTCGCTTAATTCTTCGTTGTCTTTCAAATCTTATGAAATAATGGTAAATGACCTTGTATATATAATAGTAACTTGTCTAAAACCCATTTAGACATGTCAGCTTTACTAGGTCGACTGGGTCGACCTAGTACATTCTCAGGCTAATGCCTAAAGTCTGTGGTAGGTTGGCCAGGATAAACAAGTCATAATACCAAAGATGTTCCCAAAATACACTAGGTCGATCAGGTCGACCTAGTGTACTGAACATGTAAAAAGGGTAATAAGCCAAGAAATGAAGGAATAAAGTATGATAATGACTCGAATGGATAGGAAAAAGAGAAATAAGATTAGGGTTCATGGTTTTAGGTAGCTAGTCTATAGATAACAAGTAACAAAAGGAACAACAATCTTACGAAGCATCGATGGTCTGCCCACCCCTTTCCTGATGCACCCCTTAAGGCATACACTTAAAGAAATTGAGATTCGGCAGGTTATTGCAAGATACAAAGTGTCAATAATCAATAAAAGATTAAAAATATTATGTGTATACATATGTCTCAGTCGAATCTCATTACGTGCCACATAAGTGTAACACGAGATGGTGCTTCGTAGATAGAACATGATAATATACAACACTGAGGGTAAGTATGTTG
>JARHVA010006457.1:852500-857500 GCA_037957365.1 Torreya grandis | reverse complement strand
CTATGATAAAGAGGAAAAATGCAAGAATCAGGAACTATAAATGTTTGAACATGAGAAGATACATGGAAATACTTAAATAAAAAAGAATAATAACACATAATCTTGGCATCATGGGCTTGGACAAGGCCACCTAATAAAGGATCATCTAAATAATAGACATCATCATAATCTAGCATATGAAGATCAATGATGCAAGTTGGAATAAATTTTTCATCAAAAGAAGCATGGTGAATAGGGTTCCTAGTCTTGGATAAGACTAAGAGAATGTCATCATAAGGTGGTTTATGAGAATGAGGTTGCAATGAGGTTGAAAGTTGCAAGATGAGATGAGGTGTGAGATCATAAATTTTGATCTTTAAATTAATATCATCAAGCTTATCATCATTAGAGTCTAAAAGGTTAGGATGAATGTTACCAATGAGCTCAGGATGCCCATTATAACCTTTGGTTGAGTTGATAGGAAAGTTAAAAAGATATGATTCATGGAAAGGCATACTAGGTAAAGCCTCAAGAGTAGGAATCTTAAAAATACCACAATCTTGGAATTTATCAAAATTATAAGGGTTAGTATCTCCTTGAATCCTTTAAATGACTCCATTATAAGGTAATTTAACACATTGGTATGCGTAAGAAGTGATAGCTTGCATAAAATGAGTCCACGGTCTACCAAACAAGATGTTATAAGAAAGAGGAAAATTAAAGATCAAAACCTTTACATGAATGGTAATAGGTGGGATAGTAATGGGAAGCCAAACCCACCCAAGAGGATCCATTTTCCTTCTATTATATCCCTAGTAGGTGTTATGTATAGACGTAATATTGCATTCTTAATATCCAAGGGTTTTAATGAAATCAAGAGAAGCAACACAAGTGCAAAAATCCTCATCAATCAATGTTTAGTTGACTTGGATATCACCTATTTGGATGCTAATAAATAATGGAGGATCATCTGTATGAAGCAAAATATTGTGAGAAATCATAGATGCAATGGGAAATTTTAAAGAAAGAGAAGTATCAATAGTCTCATCAGCATTGATGGACATCTCTTCACATTATTGTAAGATACTATCCTCAAAACCAGATAAGGTTGCCTCATATCTTGTTAAGGGAGGATGAAAGACATTCATATCAAATAATAGTTGTATAATATTTTTTTGATGTCGAGGAGATGTCCTCATAAGATTGAGAAATGGAATTTGAGATGGGAGATTAGTGAGTTCTACAATGGGATCCCACTCATCATACCCCATGAAAACATTGTTAGATATAGGTGTATAATGGTTAAGGAGGTTTTTTGAAGGAGGAAATGAAGAACACTTAAATTTTTGTTAATAATAATGAGAAGGTTTAGAAGAAGGTTGTAAATCAATTAGTGATGAAGAAGTAGCTGGTTTAGATTGATCTTGAGAAGTAGAATAAGTGTTAATAGAAAGTTGATTATCATTGGAAGATTGATTATCATCATTACTAGAAGATGATGGAAGAATATTAGAAATAGAATGAAATGTGTTATCCAAGGGATAATCATAAATTGGATCATCATCAACGGTTATAAGATCTTCTTTCCACAACTCATTCAAATGAGTTGGATCAGAATATTGGATAACATAAAATGTCTTAGAAGGAGGTGAGGTGTAGATAGGTTGGGAATAAATGAAAACCACTACCCTTCACATATTAGTCATACTAACCAAATTTTCTTCAAAAGTGGGTTTAATAATACTTTATACATTATTGGTGGAAGAGGTGGGCTTGTCTTTGTTTTCTTGAATAGGTTGATGATTAGTTAAAGGATCTTTGTAAATAGCTAAATGAGCATTTGATTGATTCAAGGTTTGGGTTTTATCATGAGTTTTGTAATCCTTGAAATAAACTTCATAATTTTGTTGATTCTTGTGAGTGATGGAATCATGATCAAAATTAGGATCAAGAAGAAAATCCATAACTAAATTAAAAAGTTGTCTATAGGTCTCATGTGAGTGACTCTAACTAGCATGAAACCAACAAAACTTTTTAAGATAATACTAAGTTTTCATAAGATGAGTAGGGTTAATATCTTGAGGGAGATGCCTAGGTAAACGCTTAAGCAATTTAGCTAAGGAAAGAGGTTTATGGACATTAACAATGTTTGGTGATGAAAAATGAGGATTGGTATATTATTGATAGGGAGATAGTTCTAAAGAAGGGGTAAAAACAATATCTTGAACATTGTGAATGGTATCATATGAATCAGTAACACCATCACTAGTAATATTTTGATTTTTGTTTTTAAGTAAATGATGAGGACCTGTGGAAGGTTGGCGAGGCTCAAATTGATGCATGAGTAAATGTTATCTTTTGGCTTGGTCAATGACCTCCTCCAAGGTATGTGGAGAAAGGGTATAGACTCTATATTTTAATTTAGGAAATAAAAAAATTGTAAATAGATGAAAGATATTGTCATTTTCCATGTTATGTTCACACTTGTTTGACAAAGTCTTCCATCATTTAACAAAGGCTTGAGTGGTTTATTTTTCATTTTATTTGCAATTGATGAAGTGGGCCAAAGTGTTTTTAGGAAGATCACTAGTTTGGAATTCTTATATTAAAGCATTCACTAAGTCTTCCAAATTATTAATAGAATGAGATCTATATTGATTATACTAATCCAAGGCATCTCCTATGAAGGTTTGGGCAAGGAGTTTGGTAACAACAAAGGTGTTTAATTTGACCCAATCTTTCTAAATATTTCTAAATGTTTTAAGATGAAGGGTAGGATCAGTTGATCTATTATAAGAGATGGTAGGTGTTATACCTCTGATATTAATGTTAGAAATTTGAGTAGTAAGAGGTTCATTTTGTAAATTCTTGATAACTTTGTTAACTAATGGAGGTTGAAGAATGAGATTACCTTGATAATTTCAAAGAGGGGGAGGAAGAACACTCTGGTTGTGTCCATTAAGACATTAATTGCAGTTTTTTTTAAAGATTAAGAAGGTGGTTTTGCATTCTCATCATTTAATTCATATTATGGGCTTTGAATGTGTTTATTTGATTAAGAGTTTGTAATAATAGCTTATGAGTTTTATTAGTGTTATTAGAAGTATTGTTGGTATTTGAGTTGATATTAGTGGATTGGGTACCACTATTAATGTTGATATGAGTTTGAGAATAACTATGAGAGTTTGAAGCACTAGTGGAAAAATTTGCTTGTGAAGCAAAAGATGGACTAGTAAATGGTTGAAAGGAAGAAGCAATAGAAGCATGATTACCTTGGGTAGTAAAAAATGAAATAGTGGATGGATTAAGGATAGTGGATATTATGAGAGGCCCACTAGATGTAGAACCATCCATATTAGTTGAGATATTATGCATGAAGGCAGAAGAAGTTAAAGAAGAAGATGCCATAACATAAGGAGTCAAGATTGAAGGGAAAATCTGAGAAGTAAAGAAATCAATACCCCCAAATCTAGTTGGGAAATTGGAAGTAGGAGAATGAGGCTCTTTAACCTGATGGCTAATCATGAGATTATAGATGGTAGAAGGGTCTTTCCCTCTATGTTGAGGGAATTTCATGATAAGAAAAGCATTTTGGGAGTATATTATAACTAAGATTGATCTTATAAAAAAAGATATTTATGCTACAAAGAGGTATTATGAGGATTCCCATAATTCATTGTATGGGTTTCAATATGGACATTACTAACATTCTCGAAAGGAACCTTACTTTGTCTATAGGAGACCCTATTAGGATTGGTGAATTTCATCATATCCACTAATTGATTTTTAGTGTTATCAACAACTAAAAAATCCATGATGAAAGGAGGAAAGGCAAGATGAGATAAATAAGGAATCAGAAAGTGATTGTAACTAAACTAGGTCGACCTAGTTGACCTAGTGCAAAAACTAGGTCTGTGAAACTGAACTAGGTCCATAAGATTGACTCAGTATAGAGAAAAAAGATTGGCATAAAAGGCCAAAAAGTTTGAAAATAGTACTAGGTAGATGAGGTAAACCTAGTGCAGTGTATAGGGGTTGGGAAATATGCTAGGTTGACCTGCCACAGTAAACATGAAAAAGAAAGAGATGATAATCAATTTGTGAAAATAAAGTTAGATAATTTGTAGTTAATATGAGAAAGTAAATGCTGAAAGTAAGCAAATAATCAATTAAATTGATGTTAGTCAATCCAATTAATTCACTCAAAGAAAAAATATTGCACCTATATGAGGTAGTGCAAATTCTTTACACATAATTAAGCAAAGAGCAAGAAAACAACTTTGAAAGTAAAGCTAGCTAACTGGTCAACCTAGAATGTTAGATTATTAAGAATGATTTTAAATGATATAAAATTGGTTGTAAATAAGGTACTAATTAGAAATCTATGGATGGTTTCAGGTGAGTTTAGGATGAAAGGGACTATAGTGGAAATGATATAGGGTTGGTATTAGGTCCTACCCCCTTACTTCACACACCATAGTAATAAGAGTGTCAGGTGTTTAGACAAAATATAACATTAACCATGATTTATAATTGACTAGAGTATCAATTTGAATTTCCTCTTGGTGATGAAATCTAATTAGGTTGGCTTGGGTATTCAAATTTTAAAATGTTTTTTGATGTTAAGTGGTTTGGTCACGTGTGCATAAAATAGAAATAGTGCAACTAAGCAGTTAATTAAAAACCTTGTAATTAGACTATGTGAACTATTTTAAGCATGAAAACAAATGAAATGAAATATGTGATTAGCATATAAGGTAAATTCCAAATTTGAAATAAGGTATAGTGAAAATAATATATGCATAAGAAATAGAATTAGGTCGAGAGTGTCGAGCTAGCGCTGTTGAAAATAGGGTCTAGAAAACTACTAGGTTGACTAGGTCGATCTAGTTGTTTTAGACAACAAATAGGATATAGAACTAGGTTGACCAGGTTGATCTAGTTCGTTGTACAGAGGTATATTTGAAGGTATAAAACTTGAAAAAAAAAGCATAGAAATAAATATATATATAGAATAATAT